>JARYHS010005557.1:3348335-3420060 GCA_031002005.1 Vandiemenella viatica | reverse complement strand
ATCTTCCACACATAACTGATTAGAAGTAAACTTAGTCCTTCTTATTAAACAATTTTTTTTTTAAACTTTTTTGGATTTGCACAGCTTCTAAAAATATAAATTAGATATACTACTGTAGTCCATAGGCTTGAACAAGACATTTAAATGTTAATTCTTCTTCTCTTCCATATCGGCCATCTAAGGACCACGAAAAGTAATCCCGTGCATTATTTAGATGCTTCTTTTCTCGACTTCCAATAATTCTTCATCCTCTCACTTGCTGTTTCCTCCTTTCTTCTATCCATATGTTACCACATTTCCTCTTCTCCTTCTCCTTGAAATTTTGGATTAATCTCCTAAAAGTTGCTCTGTTTTGTATTAAATCTTCTGTTATTCCGATCTCAATCATATCTTTCTTTACTCCTTGGATCCACTAGTTGCCCTTCTTACTCTTGTAAACATGATTGAAAATTCTTTTTGCAAGTCTATTGTTATCCATTCTCATCACGTGACCAAAAATCTGATTCTCCTCTTTCTGATCGTGTCTGACATCCTTTCAATTTCGTCTTCTTAAAATAGATCTTTATTGCTCCGGTGTCTAAAGTCAACATTTTCAGTTTTTAGTGGTCCCCAAATTTTTCTCAAGATTTTCTTTTCCCTTTTCTCTATCTCTTCTATTTCTCCAGTTTTCATAGGGAACAAGCATTCTTAATTGTTAATTATTGAAATATTTCTTTACAATTTTTAACATGTAACAGTTTTGTGTCAATTTAATGTTTTTAGCAATTTTGATAGTGGAAAAAATTCCTTTAGAAATTAAACTGTCTTTAACACTTGTAAAAGTAATAAATTCTTTACAAACAAATTGAATCATCAGTTTATTTTTCAGATTATTAACTGAATGAATTTACTGTCCAAAATACAGGCCATTTCTTCTTCCTGTTGAATTGGTTGTTGATCTTGCATCCCGAGTTGTCGGATTTTGGTACTTGCCGATTGTGTGTCACTAATACTGAAGGCCCTGGGTCCGTCACTTCTGTGTTTGAACTCCCAGTCGTTTCAGACGGTCTGTTACAAAGTCAATTGCTTTCCTTCATCCTGAAGTAGGGTCGCCAATAGCCATCCTGGCAGATTCGCCCAAATGTTAGCTATCCTGATACTGATTGCCGAACGTGAGCTATCGACTTTTCCTGCAGATGGTGAGCCAGTTGTGAGCTAACCACCCCGTTATTGAACGATAGCGGTTGTTTAGATGAGAACGGCCCAAATTTTCCTTTTTTCAATACATGTAAGCCGGTAGCTCGGATAGTTCTGATTACGATTTTCTATAACCACCAAGAGAATTGATAGGTATAAGAGTCTGTACTCGTGCCACACAACCTTCTCCAAAACAAACACACACACACACTCTCTCTCTCTCTCTCTCTCTCTGCCCTGCGCCCTGCTGTGCTACAATGGAGGAGCACAATCAACAATAAAGCCAACAGTATTACAGATCAAGTTACAAATATTAATACAATTATTCAGGATAGTTATTATTAATAAATACTACATAATTCAATATTAATGATAATAACAATAATAGTAAATTAATACTGCCAGACTGATGGGGTTTATTGAAAATATGACACTGCACACAGTCCAGCAACAATCCGCAAGCATTTCTTCACTCTAACTGTCCTGATATCTTTGTTCGATCACAGAAATATTCAGATGGAAACTTTTTCTTTGTTTGCCGCTGACAGCTCCACAATAATGAGAGAAAACGTGTGGGTAGGAGTGGTGAAAGTGAAGTTTAAGGGTCTATTGCATCCAAATGGTTAGTATCTTTGCAGATGTACTGTCACAAATTTTGTGTAATTATCATCTCTTTTATTACCTAAAAATCCACTAAAAACCCCATTGAAGGCTTCCCATGATTTCTTTTCTCTCGTCTCCAAAACTTGGTCAAATGCAGGATCTTTGCCTAATTTGGGCCAGCAAAAATACCTCCTTTAATTTTTGAATCACTTAAAGTAGGGAGTGTGCCTCTTATATACTTAAAGGACTGTCCTTTTGGGTCATTCCTTGGATATATATATATATTATACCGGGTGAGTTTTTTATCTTGAGACAACTAAATATCTCGAAAACTACAAATCCGATCAAAAAAAGTGGGTAATAAAAATTGTTCGTCTCGACGGGGGACATCCGATGATACCAAATTTGACTCCCCACCCCCACCCCCTAGGGGTGGGGGAAGGGGGAGAAAAAAAACTTAAATAGGAACCCCCATTTTTTATTGCAGATTCTGATTCCCCGGAAAAAACTACCCCTATTTCACCCCCAATTCGAGTCATTTTGGTCGATAGATGGCGCTGCAATCGACAAAAATCAAAATAAGCAAAAATTCATTTAAAAATGAGGATATCTCGTGAAATACACATCAGATCAGCAAAATACAAGTTAATGTGATTGATATTTTTCAAAAACTATTCAATAACACCACCCACCTCCAAACTCGAGGGATGGGAATGGACATTATTTCAAAATGCACTGATGCAAATTCTTTAGCAGATAGCGAAAGTCAAACATTACTTTTTGCGTTACCCAGGAACAACGACGTGGACGTAGTAATTTTCTGTTCCCTTTGGGGTGCTAGATTTAGGTGAGTCCCCTCGCCTCTCACCATCGGGGTGCTTGTTTTTGGTGAGTCCCCTCGCCTCTCACCATCGGGGTGCTTGTTTTTGGTGAGTCCCCTCGCCTCTCACCATCGGGGTGCTTGTTTTTGGTGAGTCCCCTCGCCTCTCACCATCGGGGTGCTTGTTTTTGGTGAGTCCCCTCGCCTCTCACTAGTGTTGCCCAAAATCGGTCTTGGTCTTGCATTTTTGCAAGACCAAGACCAAGACCAGGTGTATTGATGCAAGACCAAGACCGGCCAAGTCTGGTCTTGTTCTTGCATTTGGGCAACACTAGTGTTGCCCAAAATCGGTCTTGGTCTTGCATTTTTGCAAGACCAAGACCAAGACCAGGTGTATTGATGCAAGACCAAGACCGGCCGAGTCTGGTCTTGTTCTTGCATTTGGGCAACACTACCTCTCACCATCGGGGTGCTTGTTTTTGGTGAGTCCCCTCGCCTCTCACGTGTTTGTTTCTAACAACAATTCTAAAGCAAGTGCTCGAAAATATCACCACCGACATCGATGCATTTATTTACCCGCTCTTGGAATGATTCGACGCAACTAAGAAGCATATCCGGCGTGATTTTTTGACAAGCGTTGGTAATTCGTTCAATCATGTTTTCAGGCGTTGTTGGCACTTCACTGTAAACTTCATTCTTCAAGTATCCCCATAAAAAAAAATCAGGCGAAGTGAGATCTGGTGATCTTGCAGGCCACGGCACTGGACCTCCTCTTCCGATCCATCGACGATTGTACAGACGATCTAACACTTCCCGCGATCTTACAGCAAAATGTGCTGGACAACCGTCATGTTGAAACCACATTGTTTGTCGCACGTCTAAGGGTACGTCTTCAAGCAATGTTGGCAGTACGTCCTCTAAGAGTTGTTGATATTTCTCCCCATTGAAATGTCCATGGATAAAATGTGGACCAATAAGTTTGTCCCCAATTATCCCACACCAAACATTTACATTCCACGGACGCTGATGTTCAACTTGGCGTAACCAATGCGGGTTTTCCACACTCCAATAATGCATGTTGTGTCGATTAATGGTGCCGTGGTTAGTAAAAGTGGATTCATCCGAAAACAGTACTCGAGCAAAGAAATGGGGTTCTTCTTGTATTTTCTGTAGCGACCATCGGCAAAATGTCAATCGATTATCGAAATCATTGCCGTGAAGTTCTTGATGCAACGAAACATGGAACGGATGGTATTTTCTACGATGCAAAATCTGACAAACACTTCCCTCCTGAGTGAACTGTTGGATAATACGGTAAAAAGAAGCGCGCGATCGAGGCTGGTCTGGAAAACGATGAGCATAAAGATCAACAGCATTATCGATATTCTTGCGACATTCTCCATAAATGTAGACCATTTCAATTTTTTCTTGCAACGTTATAGCCTGCATTCTCATTGACACGTGCAACAGAACGAAGTAAATAAATCAGAGATGTTATGAACGCTATGAAAGTACATCAAGTAATGAGAAAACTCTGAGAAATGAGCGACGATGTGAACGCAATGGAAGTACATCAAGTAATGAGAAAACTCTGAGAAATGCAGCGCCATCTATCGACCAAAATGACTCGAATTGGGGGTCAAATAGGGGTAGTTTTTTCCGGGGAATCAGAATCTGCAATAAAAAATGGGGGTTCCTATTTAAGTTTTTTTTTCTCCCCCTTCCCCCACCCCTAGGGGGTGGGGGTGGGGAGTCAAATTTGGTATCATCGGATGTCCCCCGTCGAGACGAACAATTTTTATTACCCACTTTTTTTGATCGGATTTGTAGTTTTCGAGATATTTAGTTGTCTCAAGATAAAAAACTCACCCGGTATATTTTTTATCAAACCAAGCTTTTTATGTGGAGTGGAAGAAAATGTTTTGGGCCACGAGAGACTCGTCAGCGACATTTTTCTCGCTAAAGATTTCTTGCAAGTCAGTCTGGTTCAATATGCTGTGGATTTCATATTGCTACTATAACTCATAAAAAATAATAATAAAAATAAATAAATAAAATAAAACATTATTTAGAGTGCCCCAGCTGCACTTCGAAAAGTAGAGCGATGACTTGTAGATCACTGTTGATTTTCCACTTGTGTTGAGCACATTTGATGTAATTGAGCAGGGTTGTCTTGTATGCATGTTAACTGATTGGCATTCAAGAATTTCATCAAGCCATTAACATAGTAGTAAACAACTACTGATTTTATCTTTTTTTTTTTAAATCTTCTGATTTTTGTACCGTGAGACTCTAAAATCGCGTTGGATAAGATTCCATGGCTATAGTCATGATCCTAGGGGTTATGTCCTCTCCTTTGCCAAGACCGAATGAGACTATTGTGTATGTGCGGTTTATCATCTTTTACCATAAAATCACAGTCATGGGATTTCCAAGGCTTGCTGGGCTCTTTTACTTCCACATTGTCTTCGTTTCTTAGTTCAAGGTCATAATTTTGGGATTGAGTAGTAACTGGTTAACTATCTGAATGCGGAGTAGGGCATTGAACTGTTTACTGTTCGTCTTTTCTTTATTGACTATCCATACTTTATAGGTGGAGCCAAACATAAATAATAGCCATCTGTATGGTTTGTAAGCTCCGGCGATAATGTAGGCGCAACAAAAGCCAAAGATCTTTTTTCCCAAGCTATTCCCGTAGTATAACTAGACAAGAGTTGCAACATATATGTAGAGCCCAATACTTTTCTCGGTCCCCTACCTTCCTATCAAAATAAAGGTGACCGATAGTTGTTAGATTGCGTTTCCATGACAAAAATGTTATTTCACCACAAACTTAACAAAAATTATTCACTAAATTTACAAATTTTTATGGAATTTTTGTTTAACAGATTTTTACAGTTCGAAAGCAGAACAAAACCATCACTAATTACAACAGAAACAATATAAAACTCACAGTTACAGAACAGTGTTTAAGTTTATAACCTACAAACTACTTAAGAAAGTTGTCAGTTGATGGATGTCGTATATTTATAACAATATAAATTTTAGAAGGGATACGCTTTTAAATTGTTTGTATAATCAATTTATTTTTTAATTGCAATGTAACAGATCTCCCGGAGAAAATTTCCCTACATACGAATTTTCCTTTTCCATGATTTTTTAATGTTAAAATTTATTTATTGCAGTATAAACAGACAACCGACACATAAGAATATCGCTAAAAACTTTCCCACAATTTACTGGATAATCTGTCTATTCTTCTCAAAGCTAATGGAGGCACAGTGAAGTGGATCGACTTCACACATTTGTTGTTAATGAATGTTGATGTATTAATGTTCATGATTAACAGCTTTTCGGGTTGTTCCGCATTGTTTATTGAAATACCTAATCTTCGGTTAGTATCCTACATGCAGGAAGGAAATATATGGAGACGACGCAAGAGACCTTCACGACGCATTGAAGTGAAGCAGGGCGGAGGAGGAGTGGGGGGGCATGGCCGGAGTGGAGGGGGCATGGCCGCTTCCATACAGACACGGGGAATATGTACAAAAACCTCAAGGGGACTCTACGATAATCGTGACGCCGCAATCTGGTGATGGATTATTATGTAAATAAAAAATGAAGAATAAAAGTTTTTTATATCCTGCTTAGTTTTCGAGATATTCTGTCTCAAATGTGAAATGGTTTTGCTTGAAATTCAGAAGAAAAAAATTGGTCAAAGTCAAATTTGATGTTGGATTCTTATTTAAAAAGACGAGACAAATGAAAAATAAAGAATAAACATTGTCGATATCTCGCCTAGTTCTCTAGATATACTGTATCATAAGTGAGGTGTCTTGAGTTGAAATGGAGAAGAAACATTTCGCAAAAGTCAAATTTAATGATTTAATTTAATATAATTGCAATGAAGCACAGGCTCCGGTGGCAATTTCCCTACACACCCATCTTCCCCCTATCCTGCACCTACCAATATTTGCCCTCTACAAATTGTATCTTTAAATTCTTTCAAAGTTTTCGGTAAATTATTCATCATTTCTCTTGGTAACTCATTCCAATCCCTGACAACATTACCTAAAAAAGAGAATCTTCCCACACCCTTGTGCCTGAAATCGAGTGCCAGCTTGTGGTCATGGTCATCTTTTCCCTTCCATGCACTACTTTTCATACCTATTGCAATATCTTTCCATGCCTCATCGCCAGTATATGCCCTGTACACTCCCATGACCCTCCTCATCCTCCTCCTGTCTTGTAATGAATCCCATTCCAGCTCCTTTATCATATCCTTCACTGATTGCATTCTGCGATCGTTTCCAGAAACAAATCTAGCAGCCCTTTTTTGCACCCTCTCCAACTCCTGTATTTGATACGTAAAATGAGTGTCCCATACTACACTGCCATATTCCAGTAATGGTCTGACCAAAGTTTTGTAACCCAATTCCTTGACTTCTCTCGTACATAATAATATAGCGTATACTGTTGCTGAGGGATACATAGATGCTGGTGAAAGAATTAGGAGTAGTATATGGAAGGGAAATAATGATCATATGCACGAACTAAATCTTAATTTTATGAATAAGGAACTGAGAATGTTTCCTCTTGTAGAGAAGTGTCAGGTATTTGAGTAATTTACTGCTAACAATTAATATAACTACCCTAAAAATTATAACGCCACGAGGGTTCAGCTTGATGGATATTAATAATGATAAATACCTACTGGCAATGATACCTGGATAAATATTGGTGGAAGATATAGAAAAAGCACGTGAGAAGGAAGATAGTGGCATGGCTATAAAGTATTGATTTCTGATTTAGGGGAGCGTAGAAGTTTTCATTTGTAGTTAGGGAAGTAATGGACTGGAAAAAAATGTCTAACGAGAACAATATAGCTCACAGGGTGTGAAGGATATTTAGGTAAAAGATGTACGGATCGTTATTGGGTATTTTAGTGAAATTGCCGCCGAGATATTAGATCTATCGCAGCTAATAATAACAATTAGTACTAATTTTTAGATTTAATTTTTTATTTTATGTTGGTTCTGAGAAGATTTGAACAGTAATAAATATATCTATAATGTGTAATTTGAATTTTCTCAAGGCAGCAATTGTAAGTACCGACATTTTCATACCAGCTGGTTGCATAAAAAAATTCTTTCAATACCTGTAAAATAATTTATCTTTCGATGAAACGACGAATCCACAATTAACAATTTAAAATTTGCGGAGTAATATGAGTTGTTATTATAACAGAAATCGCGAGTGGTATATTTCTTACGTTTTCTTTAGAACATGTAATATCTTTGCAGTAAGACGGTTACTTATCAGCTGATCGACATTGCCACGTTGTATGTTTGCTCCATCTGGAAAGAGGTTTATGTAGTGTACACTCTCTCAAAACAACAAAAAAGAAGAGGTGAGTTCGTAAACTTTATGTGTTTATGGAATGGATGCTGCTAACAGCAAAATGGTCTCATCACTTACTCATTGTTTGGAAAAGTTTGTTCTTATTTATATGGTTGATGCTGCACTTTGTAGAGAGAGAGCACGTTTTACTCTTTAAAAACTTATTACCAAATTCATATTCCTTAAAAGCAACTGTGGGTGTTGTTAACTTGAAATCTGTAATGTATAAGACATTCGAGTCGTTGTGGAAAACGTTTCATTGGGAATAAGAAAACATATACAGCCAGTTGGCTGTTGGGCATCGTAGCCATTGTTTGTGATAAGAACCGAAGCTGTTGCTTCGAATGCCGTTTATTTTGTTTCTATTGCACTGTGATATCTGATTATCACTATGTTTGCAAATAATTGGAGCTGACGAGGTCACCAATTTGAAGCTACTTGTTAGTTATTTTCTGGCATCGTGCCCTCCCATTCTCGATGATGTGAAGCTCTGACAGTGTGTTACAAATGTGTTTGATGTGTGTTGTTCAGATGTGGCACTGACAGAAGTAAAAAAGTAATACTTAACTGTGGGATTTACAAATGTACCGTCAGTACAAGTTTGCTGTCAGATATTGTGTCTTTAGTATGTGTTCTATATATCAGAGAGTCATTTTTTTCTCTCCTATTATAGTACTTAATTTTGTTTTGCTCCAAATAACATAGTTGTGATGATCCTTCGAAACAACTGCTGCTGTCTTCTGTTTTTATCAGTAATGGATGAAGGCAAATGGTGAATGCTGAAACGATAGAGTTGAGGTGTACTGATGAATGTTATAGTTTTCACACTTAAGGAAGTGAGGAAATTTTCATATTTAGATTAGGGACCTGGAAATTGGATGTAAATATAGAGGATCATGCTGTCCATGCAGGGAAATTGCCACTTGCTCAATCACAGTTTATATTAATAATTATTTCCTATTCATTACTCTAAATAATAAATAATCATGTAGATGTAAGGGTAGCTGTAAAATAAGAATGGAGAAAGAAGGACTTGTGGTATTCGCTTGAAATTTACCACATATTTTCTTGTGGTCATACCTTTTAAGAAAAAGTGTACATGAAAGTGAAATCACACTTACCTTAGACGCGAAGCCAAATGGAAGTTACGAATTAACACTTCAGAAAAACCGCCATTGCACTACATATTGGAATATCGTTTGTGATAGTTGTTTCACTGTGGTCCAGGCTGCATTAAAGCCTAAACACTAAAGAATTCATGCTATCCATGGTTCTTTTCAACATGAAGTCAATGCCCTTAGGTTGAAATGCAGCCTGGACCACACTGAGTACATGGAAAAATTTGGACGCTGCATTACAATCGTTATAACGCCATAGCAATATATTCAAATTGCATTTATCATAGTTGCTAGTGATTCTACAGTTTTTTCTCCAGAGTGCGCGTATTATCCTTGGCGCGACAGTATGAAGTGATATGGCGATTTTCTGTAGCGTTAATTCGTAACTTCCATTTGGCTTCACGTCTAAAGTAAGTGTGATTTTGCTTTCATGTACACTTTTTCTTAAAAGGTATGACCACAGGAACATATGTGGTAAATTTCAAGGGAATACCACAAGTCCTTCTTTCTCCATTCTTATTTTATAGTCACCGATGTAAGAATTATTAATAGGTTCTTTTTCTGTTATTTTTTTCACAATTTCATATTTATCAGTGTTAGAGCTCTATGCTGACCTCAACAATCTTGATAACAAATTGTTGCCTGCATGATATTCTTACTGTTTTTTACCTGTTTAAGAAAGCCTCCCCTATGGTATCCAGTATTTATTATGGAGCAGTTTAGAGGATATGCGATTCTATCATGTATATATCTGTTCTCCAAGTTTGTATTCTGCTTGCTCCTCCAACTGGGCTAGGCTACTTTATCATCCCATTGTCTATGTATGTATCTCAGGGGGTGTCGATAAACTACACGATTCAGTCTGGGATGGAGGGGGGGGAGGAGGGATTGGGTCGAAAGTTACTTTGGAGTACATGGGGGAGGGGGGAAGTTTAGAATCAGGTCACCTAACTTTTTATTCATACTATTTGTCACAGTTAAAATAATGTATAGAACACACAACAGCATATGAATATTTATTTCCGTCATTTAATTATTCCCGTATCATTTTATCAAATATCTAGCAGATGATAAGAATGAATTCAGTAAAAAAAACTGAAAGAATTTTTAATTGATAACTCCTTCTACTCTGTCAAAGAATTTATTTCTAAGGTATCTACAAATTAAACTGTAAGTAGTTTGTTTAAATATAGTTGACATAATTAATGTGCCATGTATGATATGACTGTACATCTTATGGTGTATGTATTATTTCGTTATGTAACAGTTTTTCTGTAAATTAACAACTTTCCACATCCCACAGAGCAAATCTCTTATATTGGGATCAATGGAAAATGAAAATATTGTATTGTATAACAGTCTGACAAGAAAAAATGGTACAAAATGTCTTCTTGAATCAGGGAAAAAAGCTACATGGCACGGGGGGGGGGGGGGGGGGGGGATCAGAGGAAACCAAAATGGGACTGTGTTGTATGGATGCTTCCTTACAAAAACTCGTACTATTTAACTTCTGCCTCCCAAGTTTAATATTGAATAACTTTAAGTGGTGTGATCACCCTTATGTGTTAAATGACAGGTAATTTTCTGCTCTTTATTCTTGTCAACAGTTACCTATCTATAAAAACAAAAATGGAATGCTGTTATTTGTTGGTAATTACATCACTTGAGAATGGCTGGACTGATTTTGCTTTTTTTTTACATTTTTTAAATGTTTGTAATCATAGAAATAAAGTCTTTAGAGGAGGAAAAATTGGAAAATTAGAAAATTCCAGAAAACTGAAAGTACCTTTTTATGGATCGATTTGCCTGACTTTTTAAAATCTTAATAATATTCCAAATAAGGTATTTAAAGAAAGAAAAACTCTGAAACTTGCCCAGAAAATTTGAAACTACATTTTTTAATGGACCAAATTGGCTATTTTTTTTTAAATAAAATGTTGATAATAGTCCGAGTTAGGTATTCAGGGAAAGAAAATTTGGGAAAACATAAAGTACCTTTTTTATAGACTGATGTAGATAATTTTTTTTGTATTTTTGTCCAAATAAGGTTTTTAGAGAAAGAAAAATTGGAAATGTTGCCTGGGGAATAATGCAAACCACAAGTGGTTCTTTTCTATCGACCAATCTTGCTAACTTTATTTAAAAAAAGTTACAGAATTCTGGAAAAAATGAAAGTTTTTTTTTTTTTTTTTTTTTTTTTTTTTTGTGAGGACCAATTTGCCTAGTATTTTTCAAATGCTTAATAGTCTGAATAAGGTTTAAAATTGGGAAGGTTTCTCGGAAAATTGTAAAAATTTGCAAAAATGAAGGTAACTTTTCTATGGACCATTTTTTTTTTTTTTTAAATGTTGATAATAATCTGAATAAGGTTTTTATAGAAACAAAAATTCGGGGAAACCTGAAAATACCCTTTTCTATGGACCAGTTTGGTTAGTTTGGTTGATTTTTTTTTTGAAGAAGATGTTTGTAATAATCCAAATAAGGTTTTTAAAGAAATAAAAGTTGCTGGAAAAATTTGAGAATCTAGGAAAAACAAAGTATTAAGGACCGATAAGCCAACCTTTTTTTCTTTAATATTCGTAATAGTCTAAATAAGGTGTTCAGAGAAAGAAAAAATGGAAAGGTGCCTAGAAATTTGGAAAATTCGGATAAAATATAAGTACTTGTTTAAATAGACAGGTTTTGTTATTTTTTTAAAATTTTTTTGACAATATTCCAGACAAAGTTTTTAGAGAAAGAAAAATTCGGAAAATTTGAAAATTCTGGAAATACTTTATTCTATGGACCATTTTAGCTATTATTTTTTTTTAAATACTTGTACTAGTCTGAATAAGGTGTTTAGAGAAAGAAAAAAAAATGGTAATTTGGGAAAAACTTAAAGTTCTTTTTTTCTATGGATCAATTATGCTATTGTGTTTTTTTTTAATGTTCATAATAGTCTGAATAAAGTTTTTAGATAAAGAAAAATTGGAAAGTTTCCCAGATAATTGGAAAATTTGGTATTAACTGAAAATACCTGTTTCAGTAGACCAATTTTCCTATTTGTTTAAAATGTTTATAGTAGTCTAAATAAGGCATTTAGAGAAAGAAAAATATGAAAAGTTGCCTGGAAATTTTTTTGTATGGACCAGTTTTTTTTTTTTTTTTTTAAATGTTGATAATAGTCTGAATAAGATTTTAAAGAAAGAGAAACTGGGAAAATTTGGAAAAAACTGAAAATACTTTTTTCTATGGACCAATTTTTTTGTAATAGTCAAAATAAGATTTTTAGGGAAAAGAAAAACTGAAAAGTTACCAGAAAATTTGGAGAAAACTGAAATGTCCTTTTTTCCATAGATTTTTGTATGAACTCAAGACCATAACTAGTGTGTCAAAGATGGATATGCAGAGTTATTATTATTTTTCTCTTATGCTCCTGGTATGGAAATAACTCAATTAAATATTTGCCATAAAAAATAAACACATTTTATCCTGAGTTAAAATAAAATTACCTTTGCTTTTATTTTTGTGTTGTTTCATGATCTGTCCAACAAATATTTCTATTCCACTGATTTTAAATGAGGACATGTGTTTGATGATACTGAACAAGGTATTACCTTAGTTAGTCATGACAACACTCAATCGTCCAATGCATGGCACGTGTAATTAAGAGTTGAAATGCGGGAAACGATATGATTGTGATGTATTGAGAGAATCAGTTTAAAAGAATTTTCAACTGTTGAATCAGCAACAAAAATATGCTCATGATAGATGTGAATGGTGGAACTAAATGGAATATCTTCTTGGATGTTTCTGGTGGAACTGGGAAATTTTATTGGTCTCATTGATTTTGGCAACAGTTCACTTGCAGAATAAAAGTGCACTTGTACTTGCTTCATCAGGAATTGCAACTATAATATTGGAAGGCAATTAAACAGCTCATTCAGCATTCAAGTTGCCATCGAATATGCAACTCAATGAAACTACTACTCGCAACCTTTTGAAGAACTGTGTGATTGCCAAAGTTCTGCAGCATTGCAAATTGATCTAAAATTTTTTGCTTTTTTTATTATTTTTGATGATATTTCTTCATATTAATTTATTATCTTAAACTTAAATTGTTCTCTGTATTTTTTTTTTAGCTCAAAAGTTGAATATCAGCTATAAAAAGTCATCTTACAGTTAACATCACACTGTTAATCAGTTATGATATGAGAAATAACATTACTCATAATAAGAATGTCATATCTGTTGCCAGTCTAGTGGATAATACATGTGCTGTGTGTCTTGAGTAATTCCCTACTTGGGTTCTGCTATTAAATCTTGCTTGTAGTCATAATCAATGTATAAAAGCACTACTACATATGCAAAAGTTGTGATCAGTTTTCTTAAAGCTATCAATTTTGTGCATCTATGTTTTTCAGCATGGTAAGAAATCTATATTTTAAGTGCATTCTGCGAACAGACATTTTCGCCATGGTACTCTCTTACAACACATGTGTTCACCCATATCTCAGCAGCAATATGTACAAATAGCTGCTGAGGTATGGGTGAACACGTGTTTTGTAGTTCATTCTACACATGTTCACCAGCAGAACTTCACAAAGAAGGTAAGATGAGACATTCCTATTGTGTATTTATGCTGCTTTAAGTTTGATCTCATCCATTTTTATTTATCTATATAGGAAGTATTCCTTGTGAGCACAAGTTTTGTACTATAAATGGAGTTAAGACCTCTGAATTATGTATGATAAAAATAGGTAATAGTGAAAGGAAAGAAATGCCGCGAGGCAATATTTATATAGAAATTACAGATGAAATACACCCAACAGTCACCAAAGTTGAAGGGAGGAGGGCAGCATCAACACAAAAGAACTCACAAACAAAGAAAATACAATATTTTTGGTTAAAACCCTTCAAGTGTAAGTGGCTGGGCTTGTGTAAGACTTGCGTTCGATGCAGCCACTCATAGAATGGATTGGACCGGTGGTGGGGGTGGGGCAATGATAATGTAACCGTGAGTATAAATCATAATAAAGATTAAAATTGTTGAAAAAATAATAGTAACAAAAAAAAATTGATATGTAAATGGAGACTTTCCCGGCGTATTGATTCAATGAAAGTTTCTCGGGAGTCCAGCCGGATGGTGTCATAAAACGACGACGTTTCGACAACCTGCTCGGTTATCTTCATCAGGTCTATTCTTGATATTTCTTCTCAAAATCACAAAAACAGTCTGTTTTTGTGATTTTGAGAAGAAATATCAAGAATAGACCTGATGAAGATAACCGAGCAGGTTGTCGAAACGTCGTCGTTTTATGACACCATCCGGCTGGACTCCCGAGAAACTTTCATTGAAAAAAAAATTGATTTTTTTTTAAAATATATGAATATATTGTGCTGGCCAGTGATGGGTGTATAGGGTGATGATGGAAGTTATTAATGGAAATTAAGGCCTGGTGGATGTCTAGCCTGCAGGATGTGTTGATAAGCCAATTCCCACCTGCGGAGATCAGATTGGGAGGTAGTGTCTGGAAGTACTCTAATGGCTCTGACTGTGAAGCAGTTATTAAGGTCGCGGGTGTTGTGAGTACTGGCATGGTGAGCGTATGATGTAATTAATTATGATATGAGAAATAATATTACTCTTAATAAGAATGGCAGTTGTGTCATGTCTGTGGCCAGTATAGTGTACAATACATGTGTGTGTTTTGGATATTTCCCTTCTTGGGTTTTGCTGATAAAACATGCTTGTTGTCTTAATCAATGTATAAAAGCACCACTACACATGCAAATGTTTTGATCAGGTTTTCTTAAATCTATCAATTTTATGCATCTATGTTTTTCGGCATGGCAAGAAATTTGTATTTTGATTGCATTCTGCAAACAGACATTTACATCGTGTTACTGTCTTACAAAAAATGTGTTCACCCATATCTCAGCAGCAATATGTACAATAGCTGCTGAGATATGGGTGAACACGTGTTTTGTAGTTCATTCTACATATATTCACCAGCAGAACTTCACAAAGAAGGTAAGGTGAGACATTCCTATTTTGTATTTATGCTGCTGTTGTTTTGATCTCATCCATTTTTATTCAGCTTTATGGGAAGTATTCCTTGTGCCCACAAATTTGCACTACATATAGTGTTATATCCTCTTGATTATATAATCAAAGCTAATCTTAATTTCAAGAAACTGTGGAATAGCAGATGCTAGAAGTTCATATTGGGATAAAATTGAATTCATTTGTTAGCCAAGCCTTACAAATATAGGAAATTACTAGAAGCATTATTCAATATCAGTCTGTCATATTTTATAAACCTGCATCTATTGCAGCTGAAGCAAGTTGCCCTTTTTTCCCATAAAACAAAGAAATACTTGTTTGGAGATTCCCTTACAAAGTGTTTAATTTTAACTAATGTAGGTGTTGCCTGTACAGGGTTTTTTTTTTTTTGTAAAGTTCAACCATCATCAACTACATTTTTGTGTGATTTCCGTAATATCTCTCTGGTTTATTCAGATTATATTACAAAACATATTTATAGTTTTCTGGAATTAAAGATTTAATGTTGGATTATTTGAGATATGTTGCATTGGTTTCTCTGCAAATTCCTAACAGTGATACATGTTCTAATTAGAGCTGTAAAAGTAATGAGAAATTCTGTACCCGTATTAGTTTGGTTCTCCGGGTGGAGCCGCATCTATCTATTAAAACCTGATGTTTCTGCCATCATGCTGTGACCTTCTTCAGAGAACTGCTGTGTCAGTTTCCGCTAATGCCTTATATTGTAGCAGGAAGTGAGTGTGCTTGCAAACCATCCGCAGTGACGTCATCGTGCCCAACGTAGGCGGTGGTCATTTGTCTTGGTTTTTCCTGAGCAGGTATGACCAAATATGGTCAAGTTGCAAACCACTTTCGGCAGTCATGTTGTTTGGCCATTTCTGTATTTCTAACACTTCTGTTATATGCCTAGGCCACCATCTGTTCTCAATGGCTTTAACTCTGGTCTTATCAAATAAAATTGAATGGCCACTATCGGCTGAATAAACTACAGCGGACCTGCTTGCGTTGTTATTTTTCAAATGCCTGACATGCTCATTGAGTCTCTCCTTTACAGTTGATCCTGTTTTACCAATGTATACCTTGCCACAACTACAAGGAATGTCATATGTTCCTGGTGTTTGCAAATGTTCTCTCCTGTCTTTAACAATGGTCAGGATACTGGATAATTTCCTAGGGACCTTGTATACAGGTCAGATGTTCTTTTTGAGCAGCTGACCAATTTTATCCGTCACTCCTTGGATGTATGGCAGGATGGCCACTGCCTTGTCAGGTGGTTAGTTGTTCTCCACCGTGCAGTGCGAGACAAAGTGGAGTGGTCAGGGTATGCCAAGGCCTTTTTACAAGCAGCTATGGATAGAAATGTCTCCTTTAAATTTTTCTTTCCAGTGGCCATACTGGCTTCACTACATACCACGGATGTGCGGAGAGTTAATGTTTTTAAAATTCCACTTTTGATCGCCAAATGATGGTGAGATTCAGCGTGGAGGTACCGATTAGTATGCAGTGGTTTTTGGTTTACTCAGTGGCCCAAGGAGCCATCATCATTTCTTGTAACTAATACATCCAGGAATGGGAGCTGGTAGTTCAATCTCCATAGTAAATTGATCTTATCATGACCCTGTTTAAATGATTGAAGAAGACATGAACTGACTCTATTCCATGGGGCTCGATGACAAAGGTGTCAACCACAAATCTCAGCCATAGTGACAGTTTCAAGGGAGAGTTATGAACGACTTCAGCTTTGAAAGCTTCCATAAATAACTCGCTGACTATTGGGGCTTCCCATGGTGACTGCTTCCTTCTGTTGGTAGAAGTGGTTCTTATACTCAAAGAAGGTTGTTTTCAGGCAGAACTCAGTAAGTGAAGTCCTTTCCAGTTGCAAGTTGAGTGATTCCAATCGCTCTCTGATTATATTAATGACCTCATCTACTGGGACATTGATAAAAAGTGATGTGACATCAAAGCTGACAAGAATTTCATTTTCTCCTATTCATCTGTTCTCGATGATTTTGATGAAATGGGAGGAATTTTTTTATGGTCGAGGAAGAGTTCCTCAAAATCTTTAACTTTTGTGCTAAATATCTGACCAGTGGATTTGTCCTATATACAAGGCCCCTAGGAAATTATCCAGCATCCTGACCAGCATTAAATACAAGAGAGAACCTTTGCAAACACCAGGAGTATATGAAATTCATTGTAGTTGCGGCAAGGTATACATTGGGGAAACAGGATGCACCGTTAAGGAGAGGCTCAATGAACACATCAGGCATTAGAAAAATAACTACACAAGCAAGTCCACTGTAGTTCTATATTTAGCCGATAGTGACCATTCAAATTTATTTGATAAGACCAGCATTATAACCACTGAGAGCAGATGGTGGCCTAGGCATATAAGAGAAACGCTAGAAATACGGAAATGGTCGAACAACATGAATATCGACAGTGGCTTGAAACTTGACCATATTTGGTCATACCTGCTCAGGAAATCCCAAGACGAATGACCCTATCCTACCGCCTGCACTGGGCCTGATGACATCACCGCAGGTGGTTAGCAAGCTCGCTCGCTTCCTGCTACTATATAAGGTGACAGTGACAACTGACAAAGCAGTCCTCTGATGAAAGCCACAGCACGATGGCAGAAATGTTAAGTTTTAATAAATTGATATGGCTCCACCCGGAGAAGCAAGATAATAAATACAGTGACTGCGGAAGCTTTTGGAATCATTTGAATTCTGTACCTGCATGTATTCATTATTAAAGCAATCAGTACTCGTTACTGTCGAATCGTTACTTGTTACTTTTGATACAATTGAACACTAAAATGAAGCAATACATCGAGTCGCATACGGGACAACTTCATTCATACTTGATAAAGTTTAAGTAAATTGTTTATTTAGTAAGTTTTTCATTTGGATAAAACTTAAACTAAAGTAATCTTACAGAAAACCTGTGAATGTATACTTGATTTACTGAAAGAACAATGTAATTTCAAAACAAACACCTGACTGTGACATGTGTAATGACAATAACTAATGACTGTTATTTTTTTAAAGTAGCCTACTCAAAACCCTGCATACAAGCCTGACATGATAATGGAACATATATTTATCAAATATTATAATCTCATCATAGTATTTTTTTTTTTAATTTGAGCCTTCCTTTACTGCTTTCATTTATTCTTCATCTTTTTGTGATTAGATTCATAATTGTTGTTGTGTCACAGTTACAACAAACATTCAATATGAAAGCCGTACCGTATTGACTACATGGATGCTTCGGTAATTAAAAATTCATTGATGCTATAATGCATTACTTCTGTTAGAATTGAGCTCTAGCATGAAGCATCTCATGATTGACTTCGTTAGAACTTTGTAATTTCAAGTAGTTCATTGAGTAAAGTAAATTTAGATAAATTGTTTGTACATTTGATTTACTGCACTGAATATTACATACTTCAGAATAATATATAATATCACAATCACAGCATACTTAAATCAACGAATTTCAAAACAAATATCTGCTCATTCAATCGCTAGGTGAACCATTCCAGCTCCAGCATGATGCATGACACATCGTGTTCGTTCATGTATCGAATCAAACGCACATACGACAAATGTGAGTAACGAAATGAATTTGTGAACAACAGTTTGGTACTTCGAGTCAGGCGACGAACCCGTTACTCAGTAACGAATACACACGGTTTGCTACAGCCCTAGTTCTGATGTAGAAAGATTTGTGCTTCAGCTGTAACATTCTTTTACAGAAGTAACTCAAAGTTACTCTTATAAGATGAGATTTGCACAATATGGGTTAGTACAGGCAGTTCTGATGGCTGCAGTCAGATATGGATATTCTTAGTTTAAATAAAGTTTCCACTTATTCAATAAAGTCATCTTCAGTCTGCAACAGTCAGGATACGTTACCACTTACAAATAATAATAAAAAGAACCCTTGTGACAGTATATTCAATAAAGGTGCTGATCTTGCAGATCAAAACACTGTAAAAGAATTTGTATATTTATGAAATTAGTAGTACTAGTACAAGGAAATAAGTCATTTGTATTACTGTATACTGGGTGGGGTGATAGGTGTGACAGAAATCAAAACTACATCACCATTTTACTAGTTGATATACAATTTCTCTGCCTATTCCATTGTTACTGTCTTCTATCTTATTTAGTAATGTAAACTGTTTCCTGAAATTCTTTTTTTAATAGAGAGTGTTTTCTTGCAGCTCTATCTGTATTGAAGTGAGTTACTAGTAGACACTGTTTCCTTGCATTTTACCTTGTATTGTATATTGTTTAAATATTTCCTTTTACACTACTAGTTTCTATTTATACTGCTAGTTTCTATTTGTGTCCTAGCCAGTTTATAGACCATCAAACTATAAACACTTGTCATTTAGTTAAATGGGTAGAGGAATTCTTAAAAGTCAGAAAGCAAAGTATTAGAGTAGAAAATACATTGTCAAAAAGCGGTGAAAGTAAATATGGAAGTGTCACACGGTAGTGTTTTGGGACCATTGCTGTTCATAATTCTAATGAATGTCTGTGTTGATGGATTCTGGTCAGAGTCTAGGTATTTTGCAGATGATATAATGGTATACAATAGGATCAAAACAGGTGAAGACTAAACAGCTGCAGGGTGATTTAGATAGAATATCTAAATGGTTTGGTCAGCATGGAATGAAGATAAATGCCAAGAAAAGTCAGCTTATTAAGTACACAGATAAAAACAAATGGTTTATTACGATTATAGGGTGGGGTTAGAATTGCTTGTTGAAAGCTTGAAGTGTAAATATCTTGATATAACATTTGATAACAAACTCAACTGGGCAGAGCGCATTGGGCAGGTGGTAGGAAAAGGTTTCTAAATCCTTCATTTACTGGAGAGGGCGATGAGAGGATGTACCAGAGAAATTAGGGAGTTGGGTTACAAGGAATTCATAATTAAAATTTGTAAATCATAATAGTAAATGGGGGAGGAATTTAACATTCCAACTATAAAAGAAAATTAAATATAAATTAAATATAAATTAAAGGGGTAAATGGATGCCTGGGGGAATTGCCACTGGAGTGTTAGCTCCATCGCAATTAAAAATTATTAATAATAATAATCCGGCGGTACACACATGAAGATTCCATTGGAAATACTTAAAGCATATTCTCTACAACTGTGTAGTTAACACAGTAGTTGTGTTATTGTTCTCCCTGTTGCAGTCAGTAGGAGGTCTTGATTCCTGCTATGGGTCGTTATTTACTGATCAGTTCTATTAATTCACCTTTTACATTTTCCGTGTTAATATATCAAAGACCAGACTTTGCACTGATGTATTATGCTATCAATTCTAGACAGTTGCTGCGCAGGAAACAGCAGTAACAATCTGGACACTTCTTCATAATGAAGCTGGGGAAGAAAAAGAACCTGAAACATGGAGTTCATTGGTAATGTAATATCTTACTAAACCACTAAGACAGTAGTCTATTGTTGACTTACTAGTAATGTGTTTTAGATAACACTGGAAGATCTAAATTTAGGATACAATACCATAAAAAATAATCACATATTTTTCTTAAAAAAAAAAGTTGGTTAGTGGTTGAAGTAAATTAAAATGTCATTTCTGATAAATAAAAACTTTTTAGATGCGGGACTGTAGTTTTGATATATTGAATGTAGGTAAGTTATACATTTTTTTTTCTAATTTTTGGTACAATATACCACTCCCCCAAAAATTATAGAAACTGGTATTTTTGAGTAAAATAAATTTTACAATGTCAATATGGAAATTGTCTTAGCTTTGTGTTTAATACTTTAACTGTATTCAGCAGACCATTATTGAATAGCAATTTGTTAATTTCTGTATACAGCATATTGGGCCTTACACTATTATGAATTTAGTGTTAGTTACTGTGAAGAAAAGAAGTATGGGAATTTACTTTCTTATATCAGATTTAGGTGCTGCTTTTATTATTATTGATGTTGGTATTTCTCCAAGTTTATATATTATTATTGTAACTAAGCTTAAATTGTGTTCTGTATTTCTTTTCTAGCTCAAAAATTGAATTTTACCAGTAAAAAATGTGATTGGATTGGTACAGTCATACTATTATTAATTGTGATCCTAGAAATAATAGTGAACTTAGTATGAGGGCGAATAAAAAAGTCAGTTACAATTCAAGATTATGGCCATTTATGAAACCACCTACACATAGGCAACACGGCTATGAATATGTATAATGTAAGTTCAATTTTCCACATAGTCTCCAAGAGATTGTAAATATTTCTCACAACGATCAACCAACTTTTCATATCTGGATGCTGAGATATCACCTCCAGCACTGGAGACATCTGTTTTTACCTCCTGATCATTATGGAATCGTCATCCACTGAGATGGTTTTTCAGCTTACCGCACACATGATAATCTCATGGTGCTAAGTCGGGACTGTATGTAGGATGTTGCCACACCTCCCTGGCCCCTCAAACATCAGAACTGCTGCAGCGATTCAAGTGGCAGGTATGGCAATATCCTCCATATAGCACAGACTTAACACCATGTGATTATCATGCGTTTAGTTAGCTGAACAAGGATCACGGTGGACAACGATTCTGAAATGATGAGGAGGTGAAAGCAGTTGTCTCCAGGTGGTTACATAGGCTGGAGGTGATTTCTATGCATCCTGAATTGAAAAGTTGGTTGACCATTCTGAGAAATGTTTACTGTATCTTGGGGACTGTGAAAAAGTGAACGAACATTGTATTTTGTCTTAGCCATGTTGTCTCTGTGTAGGTGGTTTCACAATTGGTTATAACTTGGAAATGTAACTTACTTTTTGATTCACCTTCATAAGAGCAGCAGCTGCATCATATTAGTAACCATTCTAGTATACAATACATGTGCTGTGTACCCTGAATGGTTCTCTACTTGGGATTTGCTGAGACATGTTTTCAGTCATTATAAATGTCTAAAAGCACCATTACATAAATGCAAACATTGTGGTCAGGTTTTCTTAAAGCTGCCAATTTTGTGTACCCATGGTTTTCAGTATGGCAAGGAATCTACATTTATGGAGACATCATTATTTGAAGAGACATTTTCTTCGTGGTACTCTGTTACTAGACATGTGTTCATCCATATCTCAGCAGCAATATGTACAAACAGCAGCTGAGATGTGGGTGAACACGTGTTTTGTAATACATTCTACATAAGTACACCAGCAGAACAGAGAAGGTAAGATGAGGTATTTCTATTTTGTATGTGTACATGCTGCTGTTATTTAAATTTCATATATTTATATTTAGCTGTATATATTGATTATTTTCTGTGACCACAGGTTTTGCACTACACGTAGAGTTATGTCCTCTTGATTATATAATTAAAGTAAGTCTGTTGATTTTATGAAACTGTGGAATAGTAGATGTTAGAAGTTTGTATTGGGACTGAAATTGAATTCTTTTGTTAATCAAGCCTTAAAAATATGAGAAATGAAAGCAGCATTCATTGGATATTTTTATGCATTATTTGTTATTCTGTCATATTTCTTAAAACTGCTACTAATTTAGTAGATGCATGTTGCTTGCTGCCCTCGGAATACAGAAATACTTGTTTGGTGATTCCCTTACAAGTATTCTATTTTAACTAAGATAGCAATTGTCTTTACAGGGCCATGTATAGTACAGGTATCATTAACCACTATATCTCTCTCATTTATTACATTAAAAATCCTTATTTACAATTTTCAGGAATTATAGGTTTTATGGTGGATAATTAAAAATGTGTTGCATTGGTTTCCTTGAAATTATTAAATAATAAAACATGGTCTGAATGCAGTAGGTTGTGTACTTCTAAGATGAGATTTGCATGGCAAAAAATAAATTAATAATAATTTTTAAATCATTGTTTGAGATTATATGTGCATTCCATGTACAGACATTTTCATCGTGGTACTCTCTTACAAAACATGTGTTCACCCATAACTCGGCAGAAATATATACAAATAGCTGCCGAGTTATGGGTGAATACGTGTTTTGTAATTCATTCTACACACATACACCAGCAGTACTTCACAAAGAGGGTAAGATGAGATATTCCTATTTTGTATTTATGCTACTTTTAGTTTGATTTTGTTGATTTTTAATTAGCTGTGTAGGAAGTATTACTTGTGACCACAAGTTTTGCACTACAAATGGAGTTAAGACCTGTGAGTTATATATGATATGAGAAATAATATTACTCTTAATAAGAATTGGCAGTTGTGTCATGTCTGCGGCCAGTCTAGTATACAATACATGTATGTGTGTCTTGGATAGTTCCCTATTTGGGTTTTGCTGATAAAACATGCTTGTAGCCATAATCAACGTATAAAAGCGTGTAAACGTTTTGATGAAGTTTTCTTAAATCTAGCAATTTTGTGCACATATGTTTTTCAGTGTACTAAGAAATCTATATTTTAAGTGCATTCTGTGAACAGACATTTTTGTCATGGTACTCTTACAACACATGTGTTCACCCATATCTCAGCAGCAATATGTACAAACAGCAGCTTAGATATGGGTGAACACGTGTTTTGTAGTTCATGCTTCATATGTTCACCAGCAGAATTTCACAAAGAAGGTAAGCTGAGACATTCATAATTTGTATTTAAGATCCTTTTAGTTTGATCTCAACCATTTTTATTTACCTATGTAGGGAGTACTTCCTTGTGACTACAAGTTTTGCACACATAATGATATATCCTCTTCATTATATAATCGATGTTAGTCTGTTGATTTTATGAAACTGTGGAATAGCAGATACTAGAAGTTGATATTGGGAATAAAACTGAATTCGTTTGTTAACCAAGCCTTACAAATATAGGAAATTACAAGAAGCATTATTCAATATGATTCTGTCATATTAGCAATTTAGTGGACCCAAGTTGTTTATTTTCCCATGAAACACAAAATACTTGTTTGAGATTCCTTAAAGTGTTCCAATTTAAATAAGGTAGGTATTGTCCATACAATGTTATGTAAAGTCTAGGCATTACAAACAGGATTCTTGTAATCTCTTTCTGATATCTCTCTGCTTTATTCAGATTATAATTTAAGTCTTATTAACAGTCTTCTGGAATTAAATCTTTAATGTTGGGTTATTTGAAATTTGTTTCATTGGTTTCTCCGCAAATTCCAAATATTGGAACATGTTCTGATGCAGAAAGATATGTGGTTCAGCTATAACATTCCCTTACAGAAATAATTCAGAGTTAGTCTTATAAAACAAAATTTGCAAAATATGGGTTAGTATACGCAGTTCTGGTGGCTACAGTCAAATACAGATGATTTTAGTTTAAATAAAATTACTTTTTTCATTAAAAGCAACTTAAATCTTCTAGATTCAATATACCACCCTCCCATGCCTCCCCAAAAAGACATACCTTTGTGATAGGGTATTGTAATTCTACACAGGTGTCTATCTTGCAGGTCGAAACACATGATGCATGTATTTATGATGTAAAATGTACTAATACTTAATAGTACTGAAGTCATTCCAATTACTGTCCTTGTCATGGGTGTGATTAGGATGAAATGTTGGCTAAGTAAAACAGTAAGAGGTTTATCAACACAGTACTTACAGAGTGTCGAAATTGCAGCGCAAATCTACAGTTTAATGTGGAATAAAAACCACTGAGCTTTATAGCATGGTTGCAATGAACAATGTATATCTGTAACATAATTCTGATTAATTTTTGGTAAAAATTTCTGGATGAACCAAAATTTGAGTGGTTGATGTAGGGCTTTAAGAATGTATGCTATAACCTGTAAAAATGTCTGCCCACTGACTTAAGTAAATGAACCTTACTGATTCGAGGCATGACTTATTTTATGAACTACAAAATAAAGTTGCAATTGCAATTGCTCATCCCATAAAATAATATTGAAATACAAAAATTCTCTGTTGTTTAGGTAAAAAAAGGTGTTTTTTTAATTATTTTATAAAATTTATTTTTGGTACATATTATCAATGAGAGATCTGCTTGCCCTTCACAAAGTTTAATATGTTCGGTGTTGCAATCATGCACATTTCAAATCACTTTCGACGTCTATTGTTTGATATATATTAACTCAACAGCAAGTGGAATAGGCGAAGACGAAATCTACAAAACTAATTTACTGTATTACGACTTCTGTTTGCGAGAGATCAACACGAACCAATGGACAGTATGAGCAATATAAAAAGTCCAAACTATGAGGGGAAAGATGTAGGATATGAAGGAAATGCATAGAAGGTTGTATCTATGCATTTATGTAATACTGAAGAAATGGAAGAAAATGCTTTTCAATTAGTATATGATCGTGTTTATAATCATCATACAACCACATACTGTCCGTTTTCTTTTTTACAGCCTGCTGTAAAAAATAAATACATTTATTTGTGTAGGACTTGAAAACATGTTTCAGTTCAGTAGTGTTACCTCGCTAACACCATGACAACGCGCCGTCGCAAGCCGCCTTTGTTGTCATGGAATACTTGGTGAAACGCGGTGTGGCAACACTGCTTCAGCCGCCCTACAGCCCCGACTTGGCACCAGAAGTGACGTAAGGCGGCACCTACGGCCTCGCCGTCCGAGGGGCCTCGCGCACTATACGCACTTTTCTAATTTTCATTTTTCAAAAAACTAATGGCGAAAATCAATTTCGCCGCTGGTTAGTTTATTCAAAATCTCAGAATAATTCAGATGGTTCAGGAAAGGTGCTGTAACAAGAAACGCTTAAGTAGCTTTTTACAAAGTCATGAAAATACCAATGAACATATGGAATTTATGTTCCAATGGATGACATTCGAAAAAGGAATAAAGCATGAAAATGCAGTTGACTAGGAAAACGAAAGACTAATACACGAATCTCAAAAACATTGGCACAATTTCATGGAGAGATTGATCAATTAATTTCTTAGCCTCTCATAATCTGTCACTTTGTTCACAGAGAAGCTCTCAAGATTGGTGATGACCATGGGAATTCTGGTAACTTCATACACTTTTTTAAATTTATAGTTAAATATGACCCTACATTAAGGGAACACACGAAATGCATCAATATCTAAGGCACGACATTCCAAATGAATCGACCACATTAAGGTCAAAAAATATTATCGATGAATTAATTCGCAGAGTAAAAGAGGCAAAATACTAATCAATTTTGCTCGACTTCTCCTGCAGGGGCTTGGTACGCAAGTGCCAGGTACAGATTTGGCGAATCCGCGGTACCCGAGCTGTAAACTTGTGAGCGCCGCAAGTTTTCCACACCATAAAATCCTTCCATGCTTCAACGACCACTGTAGGGTGTGATGGTGGAGCATTGTGTGTCTAGTAGAACAGGAGAATTGGCTTAAACGCCCGGTTCACGAAGACGGAACAAACCTCTATTAAAAAAAACCTCAACCTCGAGGTGAGTAACGTTGAGAGGACCCGGATAGGTGGTGAGGAAAACCACCCGCTAGCGTACAACCTCAGGAGCACCTGCCGCACCCCTGTTGTATAAGGCTAGGTGACGTGATGCGGGGCTCCAAGTCACTCGACATTTAGTTCCTCCGAACTCGTAGGATTAAAACCAGAAACAATCCTAAACCTAACTCCTCCTCCTGTGGCTTAGGCATGCCGCAGGAGACATGCCACTTTAACGCCCAAAAAACTGGTAAGTGGGCGAGGGTGGAAAGCCCTCCTCTTGACCAGGGCACTAAGAGTAACGGGAAGGGTTTTTTGTTGGATAACGCCTTCATTATAATGACTAGGTTGGAGGGATGTTTCGACAAGGTCTCTCCATTTTACATAAAGAAAGGAGGGCATTGCAAGAACCATAAAATCAGTTAAAAAGCTGAAGAATGGGACACTGCTGCTTGAAACATCAACTCACGAGCAGGCTGTCCTACTCTTAAGTCTGGGAGGCTCGGGGAGGTCGCAGTAAAATGCGAACCCCATAAAACTATAAATTCAAGCAAAGGTGTGATCACCTGCAGTGATCTAATGGTTTTAGAGACCAAGGAACTCCTTAAGGAGTGGACATCAGAACATGTGGTCGAGGTTCGTCAGATAACGCGTAGGGCTAACGGCAGTCTGGAGAAGACCGCCACCTTCGTCCTGACGTTCGACACTCTACCGATGCCGAAAGACATCAAAGCAGGGTATTTAAAACTTAATGTGCACCAGTATGTACCGGAATCTTTGCGCTGCTTCAAGTGCCAGTGGTTCGGTCATTCGACGGCGACCTTCAAGGGCAGCACCACCTGTGGGAAATGTGGAAAGGTGGCACACGAGGCAGGTAGTAGTTGTACCCTCCCACAGGTGTGTTTCAACTGCTCTGGGGCACATCCAACCTGAAGCATGGAGTGTCGAATGTATCTTGAAGAAAAAAGATACGGGAGTTAAAATAAAAGAGCGAATTCCTCAAGGTGATGGAAGAAGCGGTACAAGGCGCTAACACCTACCAGCTTCGCTAAAACACTTTCAACTCCCGTAAGGAAAGAAAGTGTTGCTACTCAGACGTCTGTTGCAGACATGGGCACAAGTACAACGTGCTCACTTAAATGCAATTGTGGCGCCAAAGCCATCAAGGTCGTAAAACCTAGGACCGCGGACGTCGGCAGCAACACTTCTGCAAACCCGACTACTGAGGCAGCAGGTTCATTAAGTCCACCAGCAAATGCACAGCCATTTTCTACAATGGCTGCAGCCGTGGGTGCCCCTACAACAGCAGAAGTAGCATCGGCAACGCCATCTGCCGGTAGCGGATGGTAGACAGTGCAAAAACTTCGGAGTCCGAAATTCAAACATACGGACCCTACGATGTTTGTCAAGTCCTCCTCCGCTTCCCCTCCCGGAACCACAACTGGCAGGGAAAGGAGGGGTTGAAGACCTCGGCGGAAGAAAGATCCGCCGGTATCCGAGGCCTTCTCACAGTCAGATTCGTCTTCGGACCCTGAAGAGGTATAAAAGCTGGTGGCCAAACCCGGTCCCGTTCCTCAGCAGCCACCGTCGGATGACCCACCCGAACTGGGGCGACTGAAAGTAAATCTGTAGAATGGCTCCCATACTTCAGTGAAACATCAACGGTTTTCAGGCTCATAAAGAGGAAGTTCAACTCGTAGCACGGTCCAATCCATTGTGTCTCTGTCTCCAAGACCATCACACCAGCCAGTGATAAGAGGAAATGACATATACTGAAAGGACGATACCGAGGGTGATCGAGCGAAGGGAGGAGTGGCTGTGTTTGTCCGAAACACTGTCCACTCCCAACCTGTTGCTCTCACCTCTAACCTACTAGCAGTGGCAGTGAGAATACATAGTCTCATCAAACTGCCGGTATGCTCCATTTATCTACCACCGATTGTGCCCGTCGATTCTGATGACTTCTCGAATAGCTTACGGCAGCTTACTCGTCCATTCCTCCTCGTAGGAGATTTCAACAAACACAGTGCGTTGTGGGGTTCTAACACCGATTGCCCCAAAGGCCGCGTAATTGGTAAATTAATGGAGCAAGAGGAAGTTTGTATTCTGAATACAGGTCAAACGACCCACTTCACCACTGCTTCCGGTTCGTCCTCTGCCACAGAGCTTTCATTGTGCTTTCCTTCAATTGCAGACTCCGTGGATTGGGAGGTGGATCACGACCTTCATAGATGCGACCACTTCCCTATATGGATGCACGTCGAGTTTGAACGAGGAGGAGGCAATAACCGACGCAAATGGAACGTTAGCAAAGCCGATTGGCAACTCCACCGCCGCTCCAATACTCTCAAGGAGTTTAAAAATGTTGAGGAGAAGGTGATTCACTGTACGCAAGTGATTCACTAGGAAGCTCACGTTTCATGCCGAAAAGCTCCGGAACGCTGCGAAGGACGCTCGTTCCCTGGTGGAACGACTAATGTCGTTCCGCTATTCAGGGTTGAAGACGGCGTTGCGTCGTTTTAGGTTGTATCCAACATCCGACAACCTGGCAGCGTTCTGTATTGCCAGAGCTAAGGCGCGTCATGTTATTAAGGAGAGTAAGAAAAGGTCATGGCATAACTATTAATCGTTCTACAACATCGTCGAAAGTATGGGAGTCCATCCGCTGTATATCTGGAAGGTACTCCCACCCACCAGTATCTGGATTACTGGATTACGGACGTAGTAACCGATGAACGAAACATAGCGGAAAATTTTGCTGCCATCACTTTGTCGGCCAATTTCGATCCTTGGTTCCATCAACAAAAGACTGATGCGGAGAGGCGCGTGCTGTGCTTTGATTCGTCGGATACAGAGTCATACAACAGCCCATTTACATCTTGGGAGCTGGAGTCGGCATTAAACAGCGCCAAAGACACTCCTCCAGGGCCTGATATAATCCAGAAGCTGAGGCATCTTAGTATGGATGCTAAAGAGTACCCTTTAGATATTTTTAACAATATCTGGACCGGAGATGGAAAGAAGCAACTTTAATCCTTATTTTAAAACCTGGAAAGGATAAGTTATTGCCAGGTAGGTATCGTAGTATCGCCTTGACAAGCTGCGTAGGAAAGAGGATGGTTAACCGCCGCCTCGTTTGGTGTCTTGAGTCCCAAAACTTTCTGACTCGCTTTCATTGTGGATTCAGGAAGTTCCGACCTTGGACAAGCTGATCATGCTGGAAGCGGCAGCTCACGACGCGTTTATCTGCAGTCAACACCTTGTGGGTATATTTTTTGACATTGAAAAGACCTACGAAACTACCTGGTGGCATGTTATTTTAAAGCAGTTACATGAATGGGGATTTCGGGGAAATCTCCCCCGTTTTTTAAAATCGTTTTTATCAGGTATTTGCTTCCGATACCGAGTCGGTAATAAAGTGTCTCATCTTTTTATTCAAGAAAATGGTGTTCCTCAAGGAAAGTGTGACCCTTTTCGTGATTGCTATTAACAGCATTGCAGCCATAATAAGGAATCCTATACGGTACTCCTTACATGTGGATAATGTTTTAATTTTTTGTGCATCGTCCAGCCTGAGAAGCGATGAGCGGCAGCTGCAACTCGCGCTGAACAGGCTGGATGAATGGTAAGTGCACACAAGTTTTCGATTATCTTCCGAGAAAACCCAGTGTGTATCTTACCTTGAGCATTAGCGTTTTAAATTTTACTGATACTGTTCGATTTCTGGGCATCATTTTGGATAGGAGGTTAACTTGGTTGCCACATCTTAAAGATGTGAAAGCCAGAGCCTCAAAATCTCTTAATCTTTTTTGAAATGCCTTTGTGGCAGGTCGTGGGGCGCTGGTCGCGGCTGGAATACGGTTGTATCGTGTATGGCTCGGCACGGGACAGTTATCTCCATATATTGGATAGTGTCCACCACTTAGGAATCCGGCTCGCCACGGATGCATACCGCACCAGCCCGATACCCAGCCTTGTGCGAGTCGCCGCTTACAATCCGCTGACGCCTCCTCATGGTGCGACACTACCTTCGCGTTGTCATAACACCTGGCAATCCCGTGTACGAAATATTTCTACATCCGAACTTCGAGCGGCTTTATACCAATCGCAATAGAGCGACCAAACCGTTCAGCCTCCGTACAAAGGCTATTTTAGAAGAATATGAATTTGAGCTGCCCACTTTTTATCACCAGGGTTGAAGTAAATCTCCTCCTCGGCTTTTACAGAGCCCCAGAACAATTTTAGAATTGTCCCGGTATAACAAATCGTTTACTGCTGACAATGGTTTTACTAATATTTTTGCAGATACTTTACATCAGCATCACAGCTTTACTCCAGTTTACACAGATGGGTCTAAGCAGGCTAACGGAGTTGGTTGCTCTGTAGTGTTCCCTCGAGCGACTTACAAATACAAGTTGTACAGCAGGTATAGTGTTTACAATGACGAGTGCTACGCCCTGCTAAAGTCGCTCCAGCATATGAAGGTAAATCGCGATATGAAGTTCATCATATGCTGTGATTCTCTCGACTGTATCGGTAAAAATGTACCCAGCAAACCGTCTAGTGCAGGACGCCCTCCTTTCCCTCCAATATTCTGGAAAGGAGGTCTTATTCTGCTGGATACGTGGCCATGTGGGAATCAGGGAAAACGAGGTGGCATGCGACAAGGTCAAAATTGATTTTGATCCGGTCCCAAAGTCAGACCTTGACTCGGCTGCGAGAAGAGCTGTTCTTAGTGTTTGGCTGAGGTAGTGACTGGAGGTAGAGCATAATAAGCTCCAGCTGGTCAAACCAACCATTCAGCAGTGGAGCAGCTCCCTCCAGTGGACGAGAGGGGATGAGGTTCTCCTTACTCGCCTCCACATAGGGCACTGTCCTCTGACTCATGGTTTCCTTCTCCGCTGAGAGGAGCCTCCGAAATGTGATGCTTGTGGCGTACCTTTGACGGTGCGCAATTTTTAACTGAATATGTGATATTTTTAGATTTAAGGCCACATGATGGCTTAGCCAACGATCTGTGCTTTATTTTAAACGATGACAGTGACAACGTGGCTAAGATTTTAAAGTTTTGTAGGTTGACCAGTCATGTCCAAATTTTTTTTAGACATATCGGTTTTCAATTGGTTTGCTGGAAGTACCGTTCTTAGTTGTTACATTTTATATCTGGCCGGCACTTTCACAGCTAGCCAGTTAGTTTGTTGTTTTAAACTGGTTGGCCTTTTACAGCCAACCAGCGAATGTATGTTCTTTTATCTATTATGGCCCGTCCACAGCAATAGTTTTAGTTTTATATTTGATTACTATGCCCTCTGTTTGGCCGACCCCTTTACAGTCGGCCACACGGACGGCAATCGAATTTCAACCACGTTGTCACTCCAGGTTTTAGTTATGGTACTAATAACCTCGATGTTGACGCACCCTAAACCCCCAAAATCAACAACAACAGCATGTTGTGCTTCGATTCGTCGGATACAGAGGCGTATATTAGCCCGAATAATGCTGGAGTCGGCATTAAACAGCGTTAACGACACCGCACCAGTGCCTGATATGATCCATTACCTGATGCTGAGGTTTCTTAGTAAAGATTCTAAAGAGTACCTTGTAGATATTTTTAACGATATCTGGACTGGAGGACACTTCCCCAACTAGTGGAAAGAAGCAGCTTTGATCCCTATTTTAAAACCTGGAAAGGGAAAGGATAAGTTGTTGCCAGGTAGTTATCGTAACATCGCTCTTACAAGTTGCGTGGGGAAGACGCTGGAGAGGATGGTGAACCGCCGCCTCGTCTGGTGTCTGGAATCCCAAAACCTTCTCAGCCGCTTTCTGTGTGGATTCAGGAAATTCCGATCCACCATGGACAACCTGATCCTGCTGGAAGCGGCGATACAGGATGCGTTTATCCGCAGCCAACATTTCGTTTTTTCGACACTGAAAAGGCCTGGCGGCATGTTATTTTAAAGCAGTTACATTAATTGGGATTTCGGGGAAATCTCCCCCGTTTTTATCAGGTCGTTGCTTCCGGTACCGAGTCGGCAGTGAGGTGTGTAATATTTTTATTCAGGAAAACGGTGTTCCTCAAGAGCCGGTTTTAAGCGTGACACTTTTCCTATTGCAGCTAACAGTATTTCAGCTGTAATAAGGATTCCAATACGGTACTCCTTATATGTAGATGATTTTTAATTTTTTTTTTGGACATGCCTGAGAAGCGCTGAACGGCAGCTGCAACTTGCGCTGAACAGACTGGATGAATGGTCAGTGCACACAAGTTTTCGTTTCTCTGCTGAGAAAACCCGGTTGGCGTACCGGAGCAATGGTTTACCTTGCTGCGATTTTACACAAGTCAAGCCACTGGTTTGGCGGCAATCAGTTTCGACAGCAGGACTGAGTTGGTTGTTGTTGAAGGCACAATGACAGCCCACCACTATGTGGACGGAATGCTGCATCCTACTGTGATACCCTTCATCTCCACAATCCAAATCTCTTCTTTCATCCGGATAATGACCACCAACATGCTATGGCCATCGCAACACAAGCCTGGGGTTACAATCACTATTTGGACTGCACGGCCCCAAAATTTGTCACAAATAGAGCACGTCTGGGATTACAGGAGCAGGCACATTAGATCTCATGGTAACCCAGCAAAAACTGTGCAACAACTGTGTGCTCAAGACATGCAGGCATAAAGAGAGACACCCCGAGAAGTCATCCGAATACTTAATTGTTCAATGCCGGCAATGATCCACGAATGTATACTATACATTCGTGGATCACCTTGAACACCTATACATTGTATAGGTGTTCAAGGTGGGCTCACTACTTACTGACAACTGTATGTAAAGGAATAAATTTAGCATGATCCATTTCAATTTTTATTACTTCTTCTGGGTATGACCATGGATACATTTTCAAAGTTTCCTAGAATTCCACCATTCCTACCTGGATGTTGCATTTTTAATTTCCGCCAGTATGTCATTACATTTATGGTATGATATATTATCACGTGTTAACATCCTAAGCAAATTATGGTAATCTGTACATCTCCTTTGCAGCATTGCTTTTGAACCTTTGCGTAAATGTTATGACTGAACCAAAGTATATTGACAATCTAGGTTCGAACAATGCTTATCTGACGCTCGTCAGTTTATTAAAAAGCGGTTATGATCTGCCAGAACGCTTTAAAAATAAAAGGTTGCAAAAAACAAAGGGATGTACGAATGCAGCGATTAAAAAAGCCAGTACGAAAAACATCATGATTTATTCCATAGGGAACAATATGGATTCAAGGTTTATGGCTTTGAAAATTTCTATTTTCTTTATGATTTAAGCAAGTCAAAAAAGATTTCGAAAGAATATATATTAAAAATACTACCGGGATATACGTTCAGTCCTGCGATTGGGTGATAGCAAGTATTTCCAACCTTACGAATTATATGAAGAATTACAAACAATGATCCGAAAAATTTTAAATATGCGATACAGCTGACCAAACATAACAGGGAAAAAAAAATTAAAAAGAATTTTAGCCAAATATGTATATTTTCATTCGAATTTTCTTATTCTCTGCTGAAAGAAGTTTTTAAAAATTAAAATTAATAAAAAATTACTTAGGAAGTACAATTGGCCACCAAAAAATTTCAACAGTTTTATCAATTGAATAACATATCATCTAACCTGGATTGTGGTAATTTTGGGATTCAGTAAGACTAAAAGCAGGAAATTTAATTCTTATGTTACTAAATAATATTAGTTACTGTGAAGACGATCGCATTTATAAATAAAAATTTGAGAGATTCCAAAAAAGTTTCTTTTTAAATTCCGTCCTAATGTGTTACCAAAAGGACCTCGCAAAAATTATTTTGCCCGCACCAGATTTAGGTCTTGCGCCACCGCTGCTTGGCGCCATTGGAACTTTTCTTATTCAAAAAAGACTTTGGAAGCCGCCAAAGAGTTGCTTGAAGGAGTTCCCACTCGACGCCTTCCAGGGTGCGTTCAGCGACTGAGGAAAACGTTGGCGCCGGTGTTTTGACGCGGAAGGAAGCTACTTTGAAGAATTTTAGTTGCATGGACCTGTATCTGCTATATATCTTTCTTCCTGGACTTATTGCTTTTGGGACAGACCCTGTAAACACAACAATTTGAGCGCGGCGAGCCATCTGAATGAGTAATGTATGAAACTGATGTTCCTGGGTATGGGCTTCGACAAGTACAGGCTCGTCGCCAGAATATCCGCGCGCAAATCTTCAGCGAGCTTACTAGCACACAAATTTGCATATGTGTGTGTGTGTGTGTGTGTGTGTGTGTGTGTGGGCAGTATTTAATTTCAACCACAGTTGTGTTTCACTGGCGCGAAAAACACTAGGGGGAGCGAGGGTAGGGATTAAGAGACAGTGGTTAGCATTAGTTAGTCCCTATAGAATCCTGTGATTGCGTCTAACTGCTGCTGGCACGTATCAAGCAGAGTAGACCTTGCGGAAATAGCGTCTGGGGTAAAAATGAGCTCTGGGCGTGGCACTGGCTCATCATATTTAATGTCACTCGCTGTCGAAATTTATTGTTTGCTTTCTCATGCTAGCTCTTCAACCACTTTCGATTCAGCTTTATCTGTCTACATAAAATCCTTCACTTGACTCTAGTAAAAATGATGTAAACGTCCAGTTACACAAAATATTTTGCTACCTGCTCATCGGAGCATCACGAATCAACAAAAAGAGAAAATTTTCTGTAAATCGTTCTTACTTAAAATTCCTATTACCTGTTGATTTATAATTAGAACCGATACTAGTGCATCCGTGCCAAAAGAATAACGTAGTAGCGTAAAGGCACGTCCACACTGGAACAACATCCAGCAACTTTTGTTGCAAGGGACGTCCACGAGTTATGTGGGTTGGTCTAGCGGAGGGAGGAGTTGGATAGAAAGCTGCGCTGGGCTGCGTTGGAAGGGAGGGTTCTAGCCAAGCCACGTAGCTTTTCATTCATAATTTTCGTCATAGTTAAAATGAGATACAGAACACACAATAGCATGTGAATATATATTTCCATCATTTAACTATCTCAATATAGATTTTTGATTATTTATTAAGCACTGACAATGCGTCTGATTTGAAGTCATACCGTTTGGTTTCACGTGAGTGAATCATTTGAACTAACAGCCACGCGACGGCGCATTAAGAAAAACATTAGATCGCGTACAGATATCACCCAGGATTTTCCAAGGCACTGACAGTCGCATTGTTTTGATGGTTTTAAATAAATCTGTTTTGATCAGGATCGTCCGCGTGTGACCACACAGCTCGTTGATAAAACAATCGTAATTTTTTTTCTGTCACGCGGATTTCAATGGAACTTTAATTACAGTGCTTGCTGAAGTGTTGATTTTAAACTCAAAACCTGGTGCGAAAAGGAGCTGTACAACAGAGTAGGCTTATCGAAAATGCTTTTTTCCCATCGAGTTTTCACTTAATAGAAATCTTTTAAGTAGATCAAAAAATCATTCGCTGTTAATGTAGAAAGAAAGATAACAGAACGATAGGAAAACGAAAATAAAATATGAAGCTCTTCTTAGTACTATTTTCCCTACATGGCCCATATAGTTTGTTTTATTTTATCAATTAATGAACAACGATGAATAAGAAAAGGAGAAAGTTTTAGTAACACTTCAAGAGGAACAGTACCTGAGGTGTTCTGAGGAGCTGACCATTTGCAGGAGAGAATATTTACAATTATAAAAAGTATAAATATTCGTCGTGCTCATTATGTACGCAATAATCTTAATCTTCTTCTCATGTCGATGACAGCATCAAATATGTTGTAGTTATCCTGCCAATGCAATGGCTTTGTCAGTAGCTGACTGGAGGTCAAATTGAGATACATTTATTCCAATTGGTGGATAAGAAAGCAAACGTACCATGGTTTCACTCTCCCCGCACGAACGTGTGGTATCTGGCTGTTCTCCCAGGTATCCCCAAGTGGCAAGTGTATCTTTGCAGCGGCAAACTCCATCTCGAAGCCCGTTTAGTGACTTCCATATGAGCCTTGTAATCTCTTCTCCCAAGCCAGTATTCTTTCATTGCTTGGAGCTTAGTTAGGTTCCAAGGAATTCAAGAGCTGTTGTAAGTCTACACTCAACAGCCTCAAAAGTCACATGTTGAGCAGTTAGGGCAAGGTCATCAGCGTAGATAAAGGACATAAAATGGTCGTCCGGGGGTTGATCATTGCTGCAAATGTTAAATAAAGTTGGAGCATGAACACTTCCTTGAGGTAGTCCATTTTTTTGGTTTGCGTGGACGGCTTTTTGAATTCTGAAAGCTGACGTAGAATTGCCTATTGCTGAGAAGTTCCTAGACTACTTTTGTAAAACCGAAATCCCGGGTCATGTTGTAAACTTCAGGAAGGAGTTTTTTTATGCCAATCGTATCATAGGCTGCTGTCAGGTCAACGAAGACTTCTCCAGTAACTAAACCCTTTTCGAAGCTATCTTCAATATATTGTGTTAGGTGTAGGACTTGGTCTGAATAGAGCGGGCTGTTCTGAATCCGGCTTGTTGAGGTATCAGTTTGTCTTCAATAACAGGTGAGAGGCGTTTTAGAAGCATTCTCTCAAAAAGTTTATATACGTGGCTGAGGAGTGATATCGGGCGGTAGCTATTGGAATCATCTTGAGGTTAACAAACAACAGTACAAAATGTCTTCTGGAAATAACAGTTAAAAAATCTAAATGCCAAACGAAAAGGGAAGGGTCGAGGCAAAAGCAACGTCAGGCTCGTGTGTGGAGGGGGAATTCAAGAGGGGCCCCCCCAAAATGCTACCACGTAGTTTATGGACGCTCCCCAACTAATTTTGATACAAGTGTGCAAAATATTCTTATTGACTTAAATCACAGTAAACAAATTATCCTCACTTATTACCATGTCGCATGATGTTGCCACTAGTATTTCTGTTCTACGGAAACAACATTCTCTCTCTTAAACTGTTGATATGTGATGTTAGTGAGTGTCACGAATTTTATAGCTTTAAATGAAGATTCGAAAAAAAAAGAAGCGTATGGTTGCTTCTGAAATGTTTTACACAAGTTACATATTGAACTATGTAGCACTCTTCACTGCTGGTACGCATACCGATGCCACAATAAAGGCAGCATCTGCGAGCTAGACAGGTTGCACAATTTCTGAGGCAGTGCCCTCAAATTAGAGTGCTGATGAGTAGGAGTTAGAGCAATGACTGTCTTGAAAGTCCACTAGGCGACCTGGTAACAGGCAATGATTGGCAGAAAATTGTCCCTACTTGAGGAAGAGACCGGGATGGGGGTAATGGTAAGACACTAGCCTCTGGGACGGAGCAGGGGAGAGGATTGCCCAACGCCGACTCGACCCAACAAGTCGTCTCCAGAGGGGTTCCGCTGATGGAGGGGTGCCGCTGATGCGTCATTGCTGGGCTAGGGGAAGACATCACCCATAGACCGACGCCACTGCGGGATTCAGCCATCTCGTCATCCCAGGCCTGCCACGATCGCCGGTCTCACTGCCGTTTCGACGACGGGACGCCAATAAAGTCAGGTGGGGCCGACTGCCTAATGCTCGGGGATGGTAATTTCTGTATCGGGTCGTCGTTGCTGGCTGGTACACAACTGTGTGGGGAAGCAGTAACTTATCTTCATGCAAATTGTCAGCACCCTTAGACCTAGCAGAAAAGGCTAATAAATGGTGTGATATGTGCTCTGTTGTGACTAATTAATTCTAGATCTCTCCTCTGATGGTGTAAGAACTGCGAAGAAGAGTGGCAGATTAAACGACCGTCTACTGGAGGTATTCCTGCAAATCTTGCCCATATTCTCTCTCTCCTGTACTAGTGACTTGCAACCCGTCACAACTATTGCTTCTAATTATTGCAGCGTTAATAAGGAAAAATAGTATCGATTGCATGAAAGCAATACCTACACAAGAACGATTAGCTGTTACCACTGGCCTTTTCTCATTTTCTATAAATTTGGAATCTCATTTTTTTTGGTAACATCTTCCTGAGATGAGCACTTGACATCTATGAAAATGGCACTACATACAATTTGTTATCTGGTTGAATTTATAAATTCTACAAAGACATAGATACTATCTATAATTGAGCATTTAATTTAGACAAATCTCTACATTCCACTTAATGCCATACTCCCGACTATGTGTCAACATAAAAGTCTCAACTCCTAGTAGTATGTTCATATTAAAAGCAATAATGAGAAATATTTCACTATGCTGTATATTAGCCTCTGATCTTTACCACTAAAAGCACATTTAAACAACTTTTGGTGTATTGCAAAATCAACATAATTCATCACAAAGCAACTTAGCGCAATAAACATGAACTTTTATGCTGTAACAGCCTGCAGTTGCATTATGTTGCCCCAGTGTGGATACCGCTTAAGGCAAATTACTAAAAAAGAAATGAAGATACAAAAAAAAATTTACTTCTCCAGTTTAATGTGTGTTAGTGGTTAAAATATCTTGGAATCATATTTGATAACAAGCTTAACTGCGCAGGACACATTGGTTAGGTAGTAGGAAAAAGTTTAAAAATTCTAAACAAGTGCAGAATTGGAGAGTGATGAGGGGATGTATGAAAGAAGTAAAGGAATTGAGTTACAAAACTTTGGTCAGACCATTGCTTGAATATGGTAGTGTAGTATGGGACCCACATTTTGCATATCAAATACACGAGTTGGAAATGGTGCAAAGAAGGGGTGCTATATTTGTTTCTGGAAATTACCACAGAACAAATCAGTAACAGATATGATAAAAGAGCTGGCAATGGGATTCATTGGAAGACAGGAGGAGGGTGAGGAGGGTTTTGGGAGTACACAAGTCCTCATTTGGTGATGAAGCATAGTAAGATATTGGTGTATGGATTAAAAGTTATGCATGGAAGGGAAAAGATGACCATGACCACAAGCTGGCATTAGATTTCAGGCGCAAGGTTGTAGGAAGATTCTGTTTTTTGAGTAAGGGTGTTAGGGATTGGAATAAGTTACCAAGGGAAATGATAAATGATTTACCAATAACATTGAAAGAAATTAAAGCTAAAATTTGCAGAGGGCAAATGTAGGTGGGTGCAGGAAAGGGAGAAGATGGGTCTGTATAGAAACTGCCACCGAAGCATGTGCTCCATCGAAATTTAATTAAATATTAAGTATTAATTCCCTCAAAACTCTATAGTAACGATTGAATACAGAATTTGAAATATGTTCAGTAGAGAAATCTGAAGCATTATTTGCTTTGCTTTTGTCATCGACAAATAGGGCAAATATTGGGTTTTTACATGTAAAGCGGGTTGTATCATATATATAAGAATTAGTGGATATCATTAAAGTTTAAGACCAATGGGATAGACAGCTGAAAAATGCATTTTTACCTAATTGTTTTGACTTCCTGCTAATCAAAAACATTTATGTTAAATATAAAAAAAAAACATACTGCGAACACAAAATTAACACCGATATATTTTTCAGTCAATTAGAGCTGAAACTCTCCTAAGAATATTAACAACAGGGAATAAATCTAATCTTGTGAACATTATGATAAACAATTTCAATGTTTTCTTCAATAAACTATAAAAAAAAAATGGATTATATGTCAAAGAATTCAGACATTTATAGACATTATACATGAAGCTCATACTAAAATTAAAGAAATGTTATCAAATAATCATAAGAATATTTCTATAAAAAATACCACTATATCGTTCAGGGAATATCACCAATGACATTGTTCTACTAATTTATTACTGTGGCTCTCTGAAAGTCCAAATCACAAAAATTATATATTTTGAAATATTATTTGCAACAAAAAATTAAGAAAGTTTACCAGAAACAAAATATTACATGACTGATATCTCTATACAATTCCATCAACAAATTGAGGTAAAGGTAGACATTCTTTACACAAATCTTAATTAACATAAAGTTCATTACAAGAAACAGCATTTACAAAGGAATTTAGTATCAATAGATTATTCCACTTAAAATTTTTAATTTTTCAAAACTTTTAAGACATAACACTTTTCCCATTAACACCTTAAAGAGTAGATTAATTAAATGCAAATTATCTGGAGCCATTTAATTGATTCAGACTGCGTTTCCTAAATACATTTTAGAAAAATGGAACACCCAAAAGAATTCACCATAGCAAAAATCACAGTTATAACTTAATGATTAGTTGATATTTTTACAGTTACCAAACTGTGTAAAAGATTGTCCCACACATTTTATAAAAAGCAGGAGATTACCTAGATTTTACTTAATTGGTAACCAAAAAGAGTGTAAAAGAAATTATACAAATAATGCAAAATTCAAAATAAAATGAGCGTCAACTAAAACAGAAACCATAATGGTTTTTCACAACTTCTAGATTTAGTGAGAGGTTTACCACTTAACCTCACAGAAATTGATCTTAAAGATATCTCTGATGGTTTTTTTTTTGTGATGGTCACCTGAATGAAAGTTAATTTCACAACACAAGAAAATGTGTGTTAATTTAAATGAGTTACCTTATACTATTTAATATGTCATTCATCTACAAAAGATTTTCTAAGCAAATAGCGCAAATCAGTGATCAATCCAAATGATTACTTCGGTGAGTTTTCAGATTACTACTCTGTGAAAAACATTTTCCACAAAACTCACAAGAAAATGGACGTTCACCCGAGTGGATCTTCTGATGACTTTTAAGACCTCCAGATGCTGTAAAAGATTTTCCACACTCTACACAAGAAAATGGGCGCTGTCCTAAATGAATCCTGAGGTGCTTTTTAAGACTCCCAGACTCTGTAAAAGTGTTTCCACAAATTTGACAGGAATATGGGCGTTCGCCGGAATGAACTCTCTGATGCCTTTTAAGATCCTTAGCCAATGTAAAAGATTTTCCACAAATTTCACAAGAAAATTGACGTTCACCTAAATGCTTCATCTGATGTTCTTTAAGGTGAAAAGACCACGTAAAAGATTTTCCGCAAACTGCACAAGTAAATGGACGTTCACCTGAATGAATTTTGTGATGCCTTTTAAGAGACCCATTCAGAATAAACGATTTTCCACAAATTTCACACGAGAATGCACGTTTACCCGAATGAAACATCTTATGCTGATTAAGATGACAAGATCGTTTAAAAGACTTTCCACAAATTTCACAGGAAAATGGACGTTTACCCGAATGAAACATCTCATGCTGTTTAAGATGACAAGATCTTTTAAAAGATTTTCCACAAATTTCACAAGGAAATTGACGTATACTAGAGTGAATCAGATAATTCTTTTTAGGTTTCCTGCATATTTCATTCAAAGGTGATTGATTATTTGGCTGAAAAGTTGAATTCTTCGCTTCATATTTATTTCTATTATTGTATGGATTGCTATTGACTGGTTCATCTACTATGCTGTTCTGAAGAAGTTCTGTTATAGGCAGCTGCTGTTCATAAGTGTGACTCCTAAACTGACAGTCACAACAGTTCCTAGAAGAAAAAAAAACGAAACTGCAGTGACAATATATTACACAAGAGTATATGCACACAACTCAGAAAAATATTAATACTGATTTTTGAAAACAAGTGTGTTTGCTTACTGTTTAAATGAGTTTATATTCCTAATAACCATGTTCATAAAAAGATTAACTTCTCATTCATTTTTTAAAAATTTGTATTTCAATTACTCACAATTTATTACAATTACCACATACCCAAAGTTTATATATTTATTTTTTAAACTATTAAATATTACTAAAATTCTTCTCAGCATTAAATAAACTAATACTTCCTTGTCATGTATTATTGATAACTTTTGTCTGGCACTTCACCACAGATCATATAACAAAGGAGTATAATCATGGCTGAAAGAACCTTATTACTGAAAATTCTTAGTAACAATTTTCCATTAACAGAAGCTTACCATATTTAGTAATGTGAACTACTTATGAGACAAAATCCTGAATCTTAAAATACTTTTAGTAAGAAAGCTCAACCAAATATTTCACTAAAAATACCACGAAAATTGTAAAAAAACTGTAAAATAAGATCTCAAGAACCCAATTAAATACCTATGCCAGGAAGTTCACAATAATACTTGAGTATCTAAAAAGAAACTCAAAGAAAAGCTTTATTATAAAAATAGGAAATTAGGTCGAAGGATAACATTTGAACTTAAATAATGCCAGAACAAAACTGCTCCTATGTCTGTGCTGTTACACAAACATACAAAGGATTGGATTTAAAAATTTTATAATAAATATTATGCATTAAGACATCAGATGTAGAAACTACACGAAAATATAGATTATAAATACCATTAATGAGAATTATCTGCTTCACTAAAACAGAACATAGATGTTTCTGATGATTGTCTTTAATTTCTTTGATTAAAAGCAGATTCTATGAACAAAATGTACGAACACAAAAAATTCAGCAATTTAAAGAATCAGCTATTTTTCCTAATACACAATACTGACAATCCGAATGATACAATCCTTTATATCATGTAACACCTAAAATTTTAGTATTTTACCATAACTGCTACTTTCACAACAATTTCCGTACATTTTAGTCCCATTTTTATCCATATCAACATGTAAATATAGGACCAATTAGCTATTCTAAGAGCCACATGGTAAACTGAATAACATTGTAGTCATTATGTGTATACAATATTAAGATTTATAAAATACCACTGAATACCTTAAATCCTGTCATGTGCATCACCATCATACAAATTTTGATACATGTTTTGCTGCACACTTCAGTTTTTAATCTAGCAACTGCGCTATTCAGTAGGTTTCTTATTCATCTTTGGCTATAATAAGCTATAGTTATTTAGTGGCACTGGAGCTGAACTTAATCTAACAGATTGTATGAAACTTTTACGACTGGTTTTCGAACTTTTCTTATTTTAGTAAAACAATGCAAAATGTATCGTTTCGTAATTGTAAGATGGAATCTACTCTTTTTATAATAAACTATCAGATTAATTGCTAGTATCAGCTTGTAAAAATGCACTGATAAAGTCAAAAATGTTTTATAATCTGGAAAATTCTGAAGCTACCAAGTTAGATCCTAGAAGCTGATTCAAAGGTTGATCAAGAATTTGTAGACGAGAGTGATACTGAAGAACAAGATAAAGAACCTAATACTATTCAAGCAGCAAAGAAGATGATAAAAGCAATGGGACATTCTTCGTCAGTAAACACACAACTACCAAATCAGAAAATGCCTAACAAATGAGAGTGTATGAGGGAAACCCATCGAGACGAAATGACGAATATAGTGCGGATTAAAGGGATCACAGGAGAGACCCTCCCCACGGTAGGAGTAATACGCTGAGGGAAGGCAAGGAGCTGAAAAGCGACATAAAATGCAAGTAGTCCCCACAGGAGTGGACACTCTGTATGAAGGAAAAGGAAGAAGTGGAAGGCCATATTAGATTACGGGAAAGTGGCAGTGCGCATACAAGGATATACAATTAAAATGAAGAGTGACCAAGAAGCGGAAGCAAGTCAGCGACAGGAAAGAGTCATGGGAATAGCAATAAAAGAAGAGAAGTGCAAAATACGCATAACGGCGCGGCAATAGAAAGTGGTGGAGTTAGAAGTGGAAGGAGTTACGGAAGCTGTTTTACCAAAGCAGGAATTGGCTGCAGGAATGTTAATCCCAGAGGCGCTGGTAGCCGTACGACTAAGGAAATGTATCCTGACAGTGCTGAATGTTACTGAGGAGGTGGTAACATTGATTAATACAAAACTTTTAGCAGAGAAATACATTGATGGGATGGAAGAGAGAAAAGTGCGCATGGCACAGGAGAAGTGAGACGAGTGGACAAGGGAGAGAATAAGACGGATCCTGGAAGGATTTAGTCTAGAGCATTTGGCAGAACAGGAGAAACAAGGTGTGAAAGAGTTATGTGCAGCATATCATGACGTCTTTCATTTGGATGGAGATGTGATGTCATATACACAAACGGTGGGAGAACGAAATACGGATAAAACCCGACGAAGTAGGAAAGATAATAAACGAGTGGCATTACAGGATACCTGGGAGACAGAAGGAGGACTTGAAGAAAGAAACTGAATGACTGCTGCAGTAAGAAATAATAGAGGAAAGTAGAAGCGCATTGAATTCGCCGTTATTAATGGTTCCAAAGCAACCAGAATGAGCAGATGGCAAAAAGAGATGGATAATTGTCATAGATCATAGGAAACTGAATGAGAAGACCATTTCACTACCATTGAAAGCTGATACACTAAATCGGCTAGGAAGAGCGCGGTTCTTTTCGCCTCTGGACTTAGTGAAGGGTTACCACCAGATGAAGTCAGCAGAGGCTGATAGAGGGAAGACGGCATTCAGCACGCCAGATGGTCACTATCAATATACCTATTTGCCTATGTGATTGACTGATGCACCCTGTATGTTCCAGTGCAGGATGAAAATTGTGGTAATGGGACTAGAGGAAAAGAAGGTCATGACCTACCTGGATGAAAAGTATTTGGAGAATTTAACGACAGTGTTTGAGAGGCTACAAGAGAACAAATTTATGCTGCGGCCACGTAAATGTGCATTGTTACGCCTGGAGTTAGCATATCTAGGGCATGTTCTGACGGATGAAGGAGTTAAAAACAGAACGGAACAAGGTCAAAGCAGTGATGGGTTTTTGAGGCCTACCACTGTAATACTGCAGCGAGAATTCTTGGGTCTCGCAAGTTATTACAGTAGATTTATCAAGGTTCAGTGGGATTGCGAAACTATTATACGACTTGCTACAGAAAGGACATATATATGAGTGGGGGACGAAGGAAGAGGAAGCTTCTTGCACGCAAAAAAGGAGTTATATAGCGCCCCAGTACTTCGTTACCCTAAGTTCGAAAAAAAAAGTTCTGTATCACGATGCATGTCAGTAAATACTTTATTGGATCTGTCCTTAGACAGCAAGTAGATGGAAGAGACGCACCCACGGCATACTGACCAAGGCCGAAAGGTCATATTCAACTATTAAGAGGGAGATGTTGGCAATTTGGTGGTCGGTTAAGCAATTGCGAGCCTATGTGTATAAGAAGGGAATTTTGCAGTCGTACAGACCATAAGCCTCTCTTCACGATTAATGAAGCTTAGGTAATGGTTGAAACCATGCAAGTACACTCTACAATACAGGCCAGAAACGCATTTCACGCATACGACAAACTGGAGCACCGAGAAGTTCGGAAGGGAATGACGGCGATGACGCAGCGAGAATGCCAGAGGTGAGCAGGCGGACGACACGGATACAAAGCGCGGCAGTACAGAGGAGGAACACAGCAGGCCCAAACTTACTAAGGCGGAGATGAAAGAGATTTTATATGACGCACCCCAAGTGGAAATCGGTGTGTATCAGTGGAGCCTTAGAACTTTCGAGATGACTAAATAGCGGAGTGAGTAGCCAGGGATGCAACACCACATCGCTAACTATACAAAAAAATATAAGCAGTGCGAAGTAAACAAGAGAAGACAACCTAATGAGAGGATGCCATTAAAAATCACGAACACCTCGGATCATGATTTCGAAAGGTGTGATATTGACTTAGTAGGGCCACTTAAGGTGAGCGAACGAGGAAATCGATATATCTTGACGTTCCAGGATCTTTGAGCAAGTATATCGTTGCAGTACGGATCGAAAGGAAAGATACTGAAACAGTTAGCCGGGCTTTGGTGGAAGAAATCATTTTGTGTTATGGCGTTCCTTCTCGTTTGTTTTAACATAATGCTTCAGGAGTGAACTTCTGAAGAAGGTGTGTGAAATGTTACAGGTGAAACGAGTATTATAACTTGCATAAAACACAAACATCTCTGTCATTAGTACAAAGAGGAGTTAATTATTCTGGGATACATCTGTTTAATAAACTACCTAATCGTATAAAACAGCTTTCAGATAATAAAGATGTATTCAAACAAAAACTTAGAGATTATCTTATTGGCAACTCCTTCTACTCCATTCAAGAATTTGAAGAAAATAATTAATTGTACTCATTATGACGTTAGCAAAATTCAGTTGCAAAAATGTATGTTTATTATTATTTCTTGTATTTGTAAAATATGTATATATATATATATTTACTATGATATGACTCATATTTTGTGTATATGTATCAACAATGACATGTTTCACATCCCAGAGGTACTTCCTCAGCAGGGATCCATGGAACAAGATTGATAAATAAATAAATAAATAAATAACATTCTATATCAGCCCGAGGGGAATGGGAGCTTTGAACACACACAAAAGACGTTAGCATAGTATCTACGACACTATGAGGACGAGAAGCATGAAAATTGGGACGAGTTACTAAAATATGCCACGTCTTTCTAATATAGTACACCCCATACGGTGAATTAATATTCACCACATCTTCTATTTTGCTGATGAGAAGCAAACATACCATGAGCTTTGCAGAGGAATCTGGAAGAACCTACTTACAATTACGATGACTATGCGCATGTTTTATGGCAACGGCATCAGGCTTTGCACGAGGGCTAAATGCTTCTTTCAGGACCGAAAAGAGAAGAATAAAGGTCGGGCCACACTAGACCGCGCCGCACCCGCACCGCACCATCACTTTTCTTATTGTTGTCGCTCACTCAATTGAAGTGAGTTCAAACGACACCGCGTGTAAGCCGACACTCGGCCGTGTGTTGGCCACGAATAGTATGGTTTATTTTTTGACGGTGCGGGCCGGTGTCAAGCTGTTCGATATAGATAAGTGTTCGGAAATTTCCGGTCCTTTACGACAAAATATTGTTTTAGTGTTACTGATTTCTTTAGAATAGTGTCCTTTTTTTCAGCCTCACTTCAGGTTCATTAGATTTTACGTAGAAAGAGCCATAGCTGAATATGAAACTTGAGAGTGCTGCATACCTTCGAAATACCGCATCGGCTCTTAAATGCATTTCTGATAAGAAACTCAGACTGTAATTTTTAGATCACATGAAATTATTATTATTTTACAGAATCTTTGCAGTCTGAATTTAAATTAAAATGTATAACAATCTTATAATTTTTGTTCAAAAAATATTGAGTGAATCGAAAGTAATCGCAAACCAAAATAAACACCTTAAATGTGAAGTGAGAGACGCTTGACATTTCACTGTGACTAAGTAGAGATACACGAGAATCTTTCAATTCAGTATGGTGTGACGATCATTTTTTAAAACTGCGTTAGGATACTGTTTTTGTGCATTAGAGATCAAACAGTGAGGTAATAACAGGATTCAGGCAATAAAAGAATTTGAACATACTTTATTACTTTCGTAGATTATAAAGTATGCCTACACAAAATAAAGTGCAGTACTCTATAGTAATGTACGGCCGAGGCTATGATCCCGAAATTACTGTTAAGGTAATTTTTTTAGATTAATTTCGTGAAACAGCCAAGTGTAAACGTTAAAGGAGACTGAAGGCCGCGAAGGAACCTGTCCGTCACACGGCCGTGCTACGGACCAGTGTGGACGCGAGGGGTCCGAACCAACACTCGACCGAGTGTCGGCTCGGACGCGGTGCGGGTTGGGTACAGTCTAGTATGGCCCGACGTTAAACAATGGTATTATGAACGGGAAAACCAAGAAGAGTTTGACCCAGGAGATCGAGTTCTGGTGGAAGACTTCTCCCTGCCAAGGAGGCTGTCAAAGAAACTACAAGCACCATATTCGGGACCATACACCGTGAGTCAGATAAAATACCCGAATTTAGTGCTACAAGGAGAGGAAAATCTACTCACGACGGTACACGCGAACCACGATAAACGATTCTACTAACGGGAGCGAAGAATACGTCGACTGCGGCAGAGCACGGAGCCAGAGCGGCGCGCGTGTGTAAAGGGTAGCCTATGAGTCAGGCGTTGTCCGAGGTCGGGAACCGTTACGCGAGGCTTGAGCCGATGCGTCATAACACAGTTAGACAATACGATCGCTTACTGCAGAACCAGTGCAATGTCAAGCAACAGACAACTGTAAGTAAAATTGAATTTCGTTTGGAAAAAAAAAAAGAGACGAAGAAGAGACTGTAGCAGATTTAAAACCACGAGGAAATACGTTGAAGATCGGCGCATCGCGGGTAAAGGAAGAATTGATACTGAAAGTGGGTGTGGTTATGACGAAATGAGTGTTATGTAGTGGCAGTCCGAAGTTTAAAGTGTTTATTATTACTATGGAAGGAAGTAGACAGCGGACAATATATGCGCCGAAGAAGACGCAGAATGCGCAATTAATAAAGCAGAACGTGTTTGAATGCACTGTCCTTAGAGATATGTAACAGTTACAACAGATGGCTAACTGTTTCAAATGGGAGAGCAGTATAAATGGAATAAACAACATCGCCACAGAGGCAATCTGAAAAATTACTCACCATTATTAAGCAGAATCAATTAGTCACAAGACGGAAATTGGTTACAGTTTACACGTCATGAAATATTAACAAAATGTTTTGAGTATGTCAACAGGTAGCGGGAAGTCGGCGGGCGGGCAGCAGTGATGAGACAACGTACGTCACCACGAGTGCTGACAGCCTCGCCGGCCGGCAAACAGCTCAGTCGACCTTGCTTATCAGATAGCGTCAGCGGGAGTCTCTAGTAGGAGCAGAACTACACAACAACGATGGCGGCCGTCGTGATCGGACGCCCAGAAGACACGCGACAACACACACACACACACACACTAAATATTGTACACACAGTTCACGCAGCGTTAACACTTGTAAAAAAAAATATTGTATGGGGAAAATTATATGAAATAACCATACATTGTAAATACTAGGAACATGTTAACGCTAGGTCGAAATACTGAGTGAAACAGTCTTTTGCACCGTTGACGAATTGCTTGGAACATTGTAAATACTGGTACCCTCATAAATGTAGAAGAGCTATTATACAGGGCGTTCGCCGGGAAACGCAACCCACTGTTAGCGCTACAAGGAAGAAACTGCTCCCGGCGAGCGAGCGGTCAGCTTCTGGCATTGTTCGACCGTCGGCCGCGGACTATTTCATAATAATTACGCTTCATAAACTTTATAAACTTGTATGTGCTAAGCATTTAAATGTGACGTAATTCATTAGCTTACCTTATAAAAGATGCTGGAAGTGTTGACACTCTTGTGTAATGCACATTTCACATCTTCTGAACATATTTCGAGACACACGCTGCCCTAACTGACTTAATGATTTTTTGGGTGACTGTTCTAGTCGAAAAGCGATATCGTCAATTTTCTCCTCTGTGAGAATACGGTTGACCGACAGTCTCTTTTTGTTAAAAAATGAACCCCTTTCTCTTACTTTTTTAACCAGACGCAGAATTGTTGATTTAGCTGGCAGTATAGCGCCAGGAAATTCGCGACGAAATTTACTGCGACACTTTTTAAACAACTTCTTCTTCACATATGTATCGTAGAGAAATATTCTTTGTTGCAAACTGTAACGTACCATAATTTTACTCACACTCAAACACGGTACAGATTAGTAAGAGTATGAAGCCCCAAACCGCAAAGAAACGTTTATTCACAACACTGATTAATAAGAGACTGAAGTCACAAACTAGCTACAATGCAAAGAAACCGTTCTTAACAATGTAAGGGTCCCATTATACTGCGCCACTGCACTGTTGGGGCAGCGGAGGTGTTAAACAGTGCGGTGATTCACGGCGCCGTGTGGCGGGAGTTGCTGGTTCCACTGTCCCAGCAAGTTGCCGACGGCAACAGACTGGGAGGGTAGCGTTTTCCGGCGAACGCCCTGTACATACCATCGTGAAGGAAACTGCAAAGTGTGTTGAAGTAGATGGTGCGATTTCTGAACATTTAATTTAAACTTTTAAAACATGTGGTGTGTTTTTACATGAATAAAGTACTTCAATAAGATATTTGTGTGCTCTTTATAATTTTCTGAGATTCATTTTATGTATAACATTCCAGCACCTGTATTTCCAAAATAAATAAAAATTGGATAAATGTTTCTATGAACTACCACCTCCTTCAATATTTAACATTCCTCCTGAATCATCCTGTATCTACTGTTATAAATTAAATGAAGAAATTACTTAAATGAGATATCTATAGTTTACTTTTAATAAGTGTACGAAAAGTTGCATAGTTCTGCCAGTGCTCATAATAACATCCTCAGCATGTAAAACTATTTCTGTAAACTGTTTACTTAATTATAATGCCATAGAAGATTACATTTTAAAGACAAAAATTAGAGTAAAATGTAGATTACAACTAAACTAGAATTAACTGATCAGTGACGGTGAGTCTTAAAATATAGATTTGCACATATTAATTCGAAAAATCTATCACACTGGAAACAGTATGTACCCCTCAATTTATATGGTTTGACTCACAGAATAATACAATTTCAAGCATAGTCTATACAACCTCCATGTATTATTCAATAATTTGTTAAAATGTTTAGACAAACATCAATTAGGGCTTCAATAACACGGACTTTGATATGGCATCCATTTTTTTTTCCAATTACTAGAAACTTACATCACTCAAAGGACTGGTAAGCTATATTGGCAAATGAAGCTATGTTGAAATTAGATTTTAGAGAATCAGGTATTTCAGATATATGTATTAATAATCATCCTGACCTGAAATCCACTGAAGCAACACTAGATATACTTACTTCTGATCATAACTCATAAGGTCACTGATAACTTAGCAATTGCTTATACTGATAACAATAAAAGAGATATACTTCCACAATTTGTGCAAAACTTCTGGTCAAAAGAAATAACCTTTCTATAGCTATAGCTACATAACAATGACAGCAGAGTATGGAGGTTGTATCTTACCTTTTTTGTAGAGGTGTACTGATGTGTTTGTGAAAACGGAGTTTTGCAACATCTTCAAATACTTTACAGCAATACGTACAAACGTATAAGGGAGCGGAAATAGCTGAGGTATGTCTGAACACATGCTTTGTTAGACAACACAAAGACAAAAATGTCTGTAAACAGAATACACATGAAAGTTCAAATAAGGGTGGCTTTTTAAATGTAGTTTCCTGGCTATGATGAAAACTGTGGGCACGCAACATTAAACTATTTAAGAAAACCTGTCCACATATCTGGCAAATATATAGCGGTGTATTTAAATAGGTATTATGACTGAAAACATGAATTATTAGAAGTTCCCAAGAAGAGAAATGCTGAAGACAGGTTGCACATGAAAATTCCAAACATATTCCAGGCATATTTCCACCACTCTGATTAGATATACTGATATTGCTCACATTAGATCTGACTAAAGTTGTTTTTGTATCAGTCTGACCACATATCAGTTTTTCCACCACACTGAAATTTTTTTGTTCATAGCACAGAACTGGTGGTTTTTGTTGATATGCAACATTTAACCTGAAAAAGAAAAAGGGAACAATTGAAGTTTGTTTGCTATATCAGTAGGGAAATTCACATCACCTAACCCAGTTATCATTGTATGTCTCAACTGGAATGATATATATGGTGTATGAGTAACAACTGCCATATAGCATAGAAATGCGAATTGTCTCAACAACCCCAATGAATTCAATTAATTAGAAAAAAATTAAAAAATTGAAAGTTTACTGTGTGATATTAAATATTTTCTTTGATAACATTAATTTTCTTTGCTAACATTAATTTTCTTTGCTAACATTAATTTTCAACAGCCATCACAATAGCTAGTGAAATATTTAGTTAAAGTTTCACTTATATGTTGATGGACAGTTACCCGTCACTTACTTTTTGAATTATGCTACACAAAGATTATATTGATTTGTTTTACTTTTAGCGCTGGTCAAGCCTATATCCCCCCCCCCCTCCCGGCAATTCTACCACCACCGCACATTTTCCGCCTGTGCTTCATTCATGTGGTGGGTTGGGATGTGACATCTTTCCCCCTGCCATATGTCTCGCCTCCCACATGACTAAGACTAAAGTCGAAATATTGTGCAACTCGTGTGTTTCTGTGTTTTTACGTGTCTCGCCCTCCTGCCTCCATCTGTGGAAAGTGACGGGTAACTGTTTATTTTCCCTATCCTATCTTATTTTCAGTGCCTCGCGGCAGTTTCTTTGTTTCCTTTATCCAATTATATGTTGATGGTGTAGGTATAAAAGGTGGTATGCTATTTTCTAGGGAATACATTAAATTACAGTAATCTATGTTTCAGACAGATCAATAATTGATCAGATTTTAGTATACCACAAAGATAAAAGAAAATTGCTTAGTGAAAAGAACTACCTTACCCATCATGAATAGGTATCAAAGTGGAATCCTCTGGTTCAGTCTCATGAAAAAAATTCTGTAAAAAAAACCCCATAAGAATTTCATTATAATGTACACAGACACTAAAACTGAGGAAATACAGTTACTAGATAAATTGAACAGCAAGGAAAACTGTACACTTTAAAAAACAAAGGGTAACACCATGTTAATTAAAAAACTTTTATTGAAAAAACCTATCCCTTATTTATATAGTCACCGAACCAGATATAAGTAAAAGCACATAACCTCAAATAGAGTTGTTATGAGCAGTTTTACACATCTGTTACATGAAAATACAATAAGTAAGTTCCACTCAATATTTACATTACACCTTATACTATCCACAGACAAACAACTGGCAGTGTGGGTATAACAAAAGGAAAACAATTCTAATTAGCAACAAGAGAATTTTTTTAAAAATGATCTGTTTTTATAAAGTTATTGTAAAATAGATTCACTATGTCATAAATTCCTAGGTAATACATAAAGAGGTTTTTTTTAATTAGCACCCAATAGCTAGACCACAGTCAAGTTATCAGTGTTGGTAGAGGGCTGTAGCAAGAAAGAAAAGAAACTGGCCAATTCATTTAGTATGGGACCTTCCCGCAATCACCTCGTGCGATTCTGATGAACCACGGAGAATGAAAACCTAAATGAAGAGACCTGAGATAGAGCATACATTATTCTGAATGTCTGGCAGAATATTACTGCTCACCTTTCAGCTTGACACTAAAAGGAGCACTATGGGTGAAATGTCTGGATGCTAGTATACATTGACACACAAGTTCAGATGAGACTCTACCATGGGATACTGAAGTGGGCTTGTAGTTGACTAAATGCTTGGCGAACACACTAAAAATAGGGATAGAAAATACTTCTGCTTCACTGGAGTGGCTTAAATGGCTCATTCATATTTCTATCAATTGTGTATTGGGTACTTTAGGCAGTAAAACATTCTTCAAAATATATAGACATCATTATCTCTAACAGCATATCTCTGCCTTTGCTACTAGGGTTATTTTTATAGTAATCTCTGGATACAAATAAAAAACATTTATAACAAAATATTTTAATATATACATTCAAAACTATAGCTTTTCATTATTTTTCAACATAGTGGCCATTTCAGTTTAAGTATTCCTCATAGCATTTTACTAAATTACAAATCTTTCTTCTTAAAAATCGGCCATATGGTACATAATCAAGTATTCACTGACTTTTAAGGTTCGTCATCACCATCGAATTTATGTGATAGAAGCATGTGAATAAAGAGATAAAACTCACTCTGTTAAGGCGACGAGAAAAAATTTTCTATTAAAATTGATTCAAAAGTTCTTGAGTGTTTCGAGCATTATGAGGACCAGTATTGTAGTGCAAGAACACGCTTGCTTATTTGCTTGCAGAGCAGATACGACATAACACCAGTGACACTAGCGGGGCAGGGCAGGCAAAATGCTACAGGCTCACAGCCGGAGGGGGTTCAGTCAAACAGACCATGTCCACTGTCGAACCACGGGACAGTAGTGGGGAGAAAAAAAAATCACCTGTTAAAATGTGTGCCCCAGTTCACCCCCCCCCCCCCTCACTTTTTGCATGAAAAGGCACTGAGAGGAGGGCCAATCCAATGAATTTTCCACGGGGCTCAATGGTATTGTTACACCAGTGCCCAAGACCACTGACTGTTGCTTTGTTTCACTATTAACGTAACCCACCCAAGTTTTGTCAACAGTCACCATTCCATTAAAAAATCTCTTCTCTCCATGAGGTACAGGCAGATACTTTCATTTGATTTTGTAAATCTCCATAAGTACTCTTGGTTCCATTAAGTGCAGAAGATCAGAATCTTTGACTGTCAAAAATGTTTTTGTTGATTCTTTTGAGATAATAATTATGCAAACCGAAAATCCTATCATTTTTCTCATCAAAATGAAAGGTTTTAAAAAACATTCACTCATAATATTTGAGCCATATAACCTAATTTACATAATTAATGATGAATGTCAACCAGTTAAACATTTTGTGCCCAAAGAATTGTTATTTCATAATGCACCTTGTATTTGATAGGGCAGTTTATTGCAGCGGTCATAATTTGAGGAACAAAAGGAGACTGAGTGGTTAAGACATCTGACGGGAGATCTAAAGTTCCCCAGTTTGAATCCCTCTTTTGGTGGAGATTTTGATAGGCCCTTAAATAGACCCTCACATCTGAAATACCTAGCTGTATAATGTGAAGTACATAAGAACACTCCTGTGTTTTGGATTCCATACTAAACGGTAGGTCTTATTTATGTGGTAGGATTGGAGAATTAGGTTAGGTAGGGAAGAAGGAAATGGTCACCCTACCTCTGATACCAACATGGGAAGATCCAACCACACATCAGATTGAATATCAAGCTTAGCTTAGCTTCATGACAAGTGTATGAGCTACAGAACGAGGCTCACTCTGTATTAACTGGATGCTTACTGAGTCAGACAACACACTGATCCAATACTCTCCCTGCTATTACCCATAATGCCGATTTCTTTCCTTGTGTATAAAACTGACACTGAATGGCCAGGACTACAACAAAAGCAATTTTCTAATTGAGATCTCAGAAACATCAGGGAAAAATAAGATATATTACAAAGATTCAATTCATGATTTATCTACTAGCAGTTAGTGAAAGAGAGGAATTTTTTGCTCTATGAAATGTTTATTTTACTACAACCCCACTGCAAAAATGGCAGTGACAAGAAAGTCAGAAAATACCATTTTTTGATTTATTGTACAATGCTAGTGACATTGTAATATCAGGAAGTCTAAAACATATTATTGTGATTATAAAATGGAACCCGCACATAAATCTTATAACTACATGTTAAACTCAGTAATTAACAGCATACAAATCTTCATAATTTTTCATTCATACACTTATATTACTGGTAAGAACATGAAGTAATAAACTATGAGCTTTACAGGCTTGTCACATAAATGTTACATGTAGAAAAATTTAATTCAGACATCAAAACAGAGTTATTTTCAGCATACTGCTAATCAGGCATCAGAAAAGGAGGCAAAACAGTTTGAAGAAGACACATGAAACATAAATGACATCCTAGTGACATTTGACACATAAAAATGAATCGTTGTTTGAAGTTGAAATAAAGCAGTGGTTTTCTAACTCCCTAAAGAGTGATTATCATACCGATTCATTATAATGACATATTATTGGTTTGACGACAAATACTTTCGATTTATCATCGAGAAAACACTTGCAGTTTTGCAACAGTATTTTACCCACATATTTCAAACGATGAAACAGAACATATTTAAAAGTACAACGATTATTATTACGTTTCAATTGATACGGGTTGATGACTAAAGTGTGCTTGTTTACGGCTGTACATTAATGAAGTGTATAACAACAAACGATGTCAAGTAAGCACTGGGCAAATGAAGGAGTGTACATGTTGAAGTGAAACAGCAAACACACAGAAGACAAAACCCACCTCTTCCTTGATATAAACGGCAGCTATCGGTTCCATATCAGCTCCTCCCGTAATGAATATCCAGTATCAATAGATCAAACACGCATCGTACTACAAGCACAGCTGATACTACCAAGATACTGTATATTTGAGATGAAACATTTCGTTCACGATTTTTAATGCAAACTAAAAAATGTTACTCCCTATAGCTTGTTACTTGGTGTAGTCTCATTAGGCAACTTAAACATTTTAAGATTTTGCAAATACACTAATCATCTATTTTTTTATATTGTTAGCAGGCATAAAAATTATATAAAACAAAAATTTCCATGAAGAGAATTACACAGTACTTGTTATTCGTAACACAAGGAATTTGGGCATGTGAAGAGAATGACTAGTAAAAGACTGCCAAAAAGTTATTTGGAAAAACGATAGTGGGCAAAAGACCAGTGGGAAGACCAAGAAGAAGATGGACAGACCAACTGAAGGAGGATGTAGAGAGAAGAGGCTGGAATTGGGAGCACATCACAGACAGAGAAACCTTTCTGTAGAGGAAAAGGTGGAAAACAATCGTCTATAACAACCAAGGCTCGTAAACCACACCCGGGAAACTGGAGATGGTCCCCAACGATAATGATGATGATGATGATGATGATGACTAACAGCAATGGAACCCTTAGTTCAGTGGCAGTTTTCCTTCCACCAACATCGACATGTCATTATGCTCTACTTCAAATTCTTTTATTTTATCCTTTACTAACTTGTCCCAGAAAGGTAAACAAATAATTGTACTGCAATATAGTTACTTTTGCTAATTTATTTACCACGGGCGTGATGGGTTTCAAGAAGTAATTCTCATTTTCAAACGCAGTGTGAGGAGAGCTCGTGTCAGCTTCTGTGTGTTTCCTGGAAAACAATAATGTGGAGCGTTATACTATTCAGAATTTGCAACTAAGAAAAAGTGGAAATTTATAAATCAAACTTATATTTTATGAAGGCTTCTTCAACACGAAAACCCAGAAATTTACATGTGCACTACCTCACTACATTAAATAGAGTCATTAGGCGACATACACAATGTTTGAAATGTTTTCAAACACTCAAACTGGAAATATAGTCAAGCTGCGTTTGAAAATGAGAATTATTCCTCGAAACTCGTCACGCTCGTCGTAAATAAATTAGCAAAAGTAACTATGTTGCAGAACAATTATTTGTTTACCTTTCTTTTGAAACAGTTACAGACTTTCAAAAATCCATTTTGTATGGATATATGTATATATGAACACAGTGAAATTTTTACACAAGGAAAGAAAATGTGGTACATTAGTTTCTGGGCCATCCTCTTATATGTATTTCAACAATTATTTATCGAACACAATGGATCTTTTAAACGAGAAAGATGTTTCTTCCACATTCCCTATTTTTCCACGTAATCTCCTTCCCGTTCTATGGCCTTCTTCCAGCGAGAAACAAGGGCGGTAAAACTCCTTGTTCTGTTCAGGAAGCCATTTCTTCACAGTATAAATCACCGCCTCGTCATCCTCAAAATGTCTCCTACGAATGGTATTCTTCAATGGCCCAAACAAGTGAAAGTCTGAGGTAGCTAGGTCAGGGATATAGGGTGGATGGGTTAACACTGTCCAAACCTGTTTGCTGATGCGTTTCAACGTCCTAAAACTTATGTGAGGGCGTGCGTTATCATGTTGAAGATAACAATCATCTGGGTTGCTATGGCGCCCAAGTCGCTGGAAGTGCTTCTTGAGTTTGGCTAATATGTTCACATATGCCTCAGAATTAATGGTGGTGCGTCTGGCATCACATAAATGACTATGACACCATCAAACTCCCAAAACACAGTGATCGACACTTAACAGCGGATGCAGTTGCTTTTAATTTTTTCTTCTACTGTGAGTCAGGATGGCATCACTTCATCGATTGCCGTTTTGATTCGGGCTCAAAATGGTGAACACAACCTTCATCACCTGTCACAATCCGGGACAAGAACACTTCCCCCTCAGCTTCAAAACGTTGCAGCAACTCAGAAGTAATGATTTTTCTGAGAGTTTTGTGTTCCTCCGTAAGACTGGAACCCATCCTGAACACGTTTTTTTTTTTTTTTTTTTTTTTTTTTTTTTTTTTTTTTTTTTTTTTTTTTTTTTTTGCGTAATCTAGAGCGGTGACGATTACACACACATTTCCTTTGCTGATTGACAGTTCCCGCGCCAACTGCCGAGTCGCTATGCGTCGGTCCTGGCGAATGAGCATATCAGCACGCTGCATCTTGCCAAGTGTTACAGCCGTGGGTTGCCTTCCCGACCGCTGCAAATCTTGTATCTCTGCAGAACCACTTTCAGATGCCGTCACCCTCTGTGCCCAGTGACTAACTATTCTTCTGTCGACTGCTGATGCTCCATAAACGTTTTTGGATATTTCCAACTGTTTCTTGCTCCACAGAGAGAAATTCAATGACGTCACGCCGCTTATAACGTACTTCACTCACAGACTTCATGTTGAACCATTGCTGCAAGTACGCTACCTGTCGGAAGAAACGGAAACTTTGCACGCGCACTCAGAAAACTTCAAAGAATTTTTATCGAAAGTTTCGCATTCATACCATTTTTTGGAGCTGAGAAAAAAAAGAGTGGTGTATTAGTTTCTGGGCCACCCCTATATATATGTATATGTACATCCAACACTCTTGCTTAAAGTAAAGAGGGAGCTCGATTTCTCTTACCAATACCCATCCAAGCTACATCGCCTATATGTCCTTATACATAACAAGCCCATTCTTCACGCGCCACATGTCCTCCCGATTACCACAAATCTAGCTCATTCATCATATCAGTTACTGATTCTATTGTTCGGCCTTTAATGATCTTGACGTTGACGAGGCGTAAAGCGAGGATTGTATGGCAGTTTCTAAAATAAAATCTAACTTCCCTCATTTCACCATCTCTAAATATTGAATTTATAGTATTACTAGCCGATACCCGCGAATTCGTACAAGTGGACTTAGAATTTCATGGCCAGATTTAAATATAGAAATCTGTTAGTAATTTATGATTAGACCCAAACAATACCAAGTTGGCATAATATACCAGGAAAGCCATCACTATCTCATTCTTTCGTCGAACCTGTCTCATAAAGAGAATCAGTTTCCAATATATTTACAAACAGGAAAACAAACGAAGTTGCATGGATGTGAAAAAAGGACATCTTAACTAAGGATATCTTTATTTCAGATTGGTCGTCAACATGAGCCCCCGATTCTTGGATTTTCCAATAACTTTAGCTATTCGTGATCTGCAAGAGCAGCCACTTAGTCCAGGTTTACGACCGCAAGGCATGTCAAAAAAGAAGACAAAATATACTGGTGCCAGAAACATTTAAGTAGACACAAATTAGTGGTACAGTGCAGAGCAAATCGACACCTATACTAAAATACGTTTTGTATCTAAACGAAATTTACTAACAAATCATACACTAACAGACTGCGCGAGAAGCACAGCTTGAGCAACCGAAGTAACATTACAGTTTAACACACGCATTCATCCGTCTGTCACCATTCAAAAGTTCTCAAAACTTCGTGACTAAAACTGTTATTCATGTCGTGTGTTCTTCCTGCAGATATAAAGTATTTCCATGTCAAATTCCATCAATATCGGTATGGCCATTTAGATGACAAACCTTAAAAAAGACAAAGACTTACTTTCACAGATCACACACACACTGACTGAAAGACAAACAACGGCTGAGTGATCAGTACAGCGTAAAAAGGTGCACACCTACAGCATTGTTAGACAGCATACGATTTGCAAAGCATTTCACCCCTAAATTTGTCATATATGCAGTTTAATATGGAATCTGAAAAACTGACCGTCAAAGCATGGCTCATACGACCAAAAACAATTCTTAAAAATGTTTGCCCTTATCGGGATTTGAATCGTGATCTATGGTCCAAGCATTGGTAAGCCAGCACGTTAACCACTTTTTTTTTTTTTTTTTGTCATCTTAGCCATCTGTAAGTTGATCTTTGGTTATTCGAATTTGTCGGTACTATATTATCGTTTTTCAGTCGGGACAACACAGGACTGACACAACACCCATGCCCGCGGCCGAACTCGAACCGGCGACCCTGGCAACGCGAGGCAAGCTCGCTAGCCACCACGCTACCAGGGCCGGCAACCACTGAGCTACTAGCCTGCGATACTGTGATGTACTACAGAATCTTACACATCCTTAGCGTCGGTCTATGTTCGTTTCGGTAATTTTTCGAAATACACGACAACATGTACTATTTATACAGAAAAAGTATCCTATGTCCAGCCTGCAACCAAATCGCATCTCCTTGTCAAATTTAATCACGATCAGATTGGCCGTTTATCTCGAGAAACATAACAAACAGACAGACAGAGAGAGAGAGAGAGAGAGTTACTTTCGCATTTATAATATTAGTATAGATTGGGAAACCTGAAATTCTCGCTAATATTCATGTGGATATATGGCCAAAGTTTTATATCATAGTTCCCTTATCTCAGCCGACATCGCCTGATCACCTTTCTTACAAATGAAGCGGCCAACACATCTCCATAATCACCTTTATCAAATCATGTAACAACATATGTACACTCCGTTTATTTTTCTATCTGTTTAACTAATAAGCTGACTCAATTTAACATTTACCAGAATTCACTGTAAACCTTTCCAGCAAGATATGCTGTCCAGAACCCCCTTTATCAATACTCCATCCTTATTTCTCAACCACTTTGCTTATCGGTAGTGGAGCTAGTATTGGGAGCGGGGAGCGTTCTTCACGCCTGTTCTGCCGGATAGACGTCGTTTCAACAGCTACCTCCGCTGTTTTTTTCAGGTGAAATGATTGGTTGAATTTGGCACTGCGGCAATACGACACCGACGTCAATGCCTCGTCGTTAACTGGAAGTTAGTGGCACCACGGGAAACCGTGGCGATACGGGACGCTTTGGGCATCTCCTGCCCCTCCGTCCAGCTGCTTCAGTTTGCGTTGGTGGTTCGGCGAGATCGCTCAGGCAGCAGTCACAGCCAATATCTGCTCCATTCAGCATTGTATAGTGGAGTTTTTGTCGGCGGACAGTTACTCCAAGATCAGTTATATGTGGCGTAACTTCGCTCTAGGTGTGTAGTCAGTTTGGCTGTTCTTGAGGTATCTTCAAGGTGTTGAATCTGACGCCACTTGTCCACAGGAATGATCAGCGCCTCAACCAAGTTTGTGATGATGCTCTAACTAGTTGCAAGATGTCAACATCGAGATCAGCTGCGTCAGTAGTTGGGCGATGTTACTCAACTGGTCTTCACGGCGCAGCTCCTCTCGGCAGTCATGTCTGCAGCATCGTTGAGTTGGTAACCGCTTTGCAGTTGAACCTGTTCTGAGGTTGCCGTGGTGATCTTCAACGGTAGATTACTGATGTTTCTGGGCTATGTGGTAGGATGATCCGGTTTTCGTTTCCAATGATGATTCTTCTTTACTTCTGCTGGGTGATTGTTTGTGGTTGGTGGATGACTCCTATTGTAGGAAGACTGGATCTTCTTTCTGACAGGGCAAGCACCGTAGCATGCGGCGTGGTCTCCGCCGCAGTTAGCACAGGTCGGTATATCTTCACGTGAGCGTGAACAGATTAGGACGCGGCATGTATTCGTTAGGGGTAGCTACTGGTTGCGGGCCGGTGACAACTCATAGTGAGCCACGTCCTGTCTGCCGGCTCGCGCAAGTTGCGCCTAAAGACGCAGACCACACACCTCGCTGTGTGCGTCCCGTACCAGTTAGCGCCGCGTCTCGTGGGCGGCTGCTATTCAAGACACTATGCTCGCCCTCAAAGTGACCACAGAGTTTGGACACTGCAGTCCTTGACACAGTGTGAGACCCGCTGGACTCGACACGGATGTCTTCCTTCTCTTGGAGCGCTGCTGTATCTGGAGGGTATACCGTGAAGGAGACGAGGGGCAGTCGCTTCTCGGTGCCCGGCTCCACCGTGGGGTTGACGTCCCGCACGGTGACTCCATGCTCCACGAAGTCCTTGACGACATCCTCGGTTGTCGTGGTCTCCAGAAACCCACAGACCACCAGGCGATTTGACTCGTCCATTTACACGTGCGCTAATTGTGACCAAATTCCATCAATAATTTATTATCTAAATACTCTATCAATTGAATTAAACCTGAATACACCATCCAACCAATCGTGGCGACCGGGTTAATTTTTAAAATATAAAGAAGCGAAGTCTTTATGATTAATACTTGAAGGGGCGGTGTAAGGGTTAGCGTTCTCGCCTCGCATTCGGGAGGACGGCGGTTCGAATCCCCGTCCGGTCATCCAGATTTGGGTTTTCCATGGTTTCCCCAAATCACTCCAGGCAAATGCCGGGATGCTTCCTTCAAAAGGCCATGGCCGAATTCCTTCCCATTCCTTGCCCCCCATCTTTGCCCCCCATCTTTGCCCCCCATCCTTTCCCGTCTCTAAAGACCTCGTTGTTAAAAAGAGTTGTAAAGCAGTTACAAAAAAAAAAAAATAAAAAAAAAATTGAAGGGTGGATCAAGAAAAACAAAGATACTTTTATGGCGTTTATTGATTTAGATAAAGCTTGTGATAACTTTAGGTGGGACAAGATGTTCAAAACTTTAAAGAAGTCGGGTCTAAAGTATCGAGATAGAAGAATACTCTATAAACTATATAAGAATCAAGTGGCTATAATAAAAGTAGAGAATCACGAGAGACATGCAGCAGTTAAAAAGGACGTGAGACAAGGTTGCAGTCTATATCCGTTAATATTCAACTTGTACGTAGAAAAAGCAATGAAGAAAGTTAAAAAAAAATATCCATGCGGCATAACTCTACAGGGAGAAAAAAATCAGTATGCTACGATTTGCTGATGACATCGTCTTGATAGCAGAAAGGGCTGAGGATATTGAGAAGTTACTGAATGGCATGAACAAATTACTGAAGGAAGATATCAAAGCAAGACATAGGTGATGAAATGTAGCAGAAATGATACCAATACGAATAGATTAAATATAAAAATAGGATCGGATGCAATAGGAAAAGTAAGTGAATCCTGTTACTTGGGAAGTAAAATTACAACCTGTGGCCGAAGCTGGAATGATGTTAAAAGGAAAATAGCACTAGCAAAAAGAGCTGTAATGAAGAAGAGATACCTTTTAGTTTGAAATATTCATCTAGGAACTAGAAAGAACTTTTTAAAACTCTATGTGTGGAGCACAGTACTTTATGGAAGTGAAACATGGACTTTAGGACATCGGAAAGAAAGAAAATTGAAGCATTTGAAATGTGGTGCTACAGAAGAATGCTGAAAATTAAGAAATGAACGACTTTTGGAATTGATGGGTGAGCAAAGAAGTTTGTGGAAGAATCCTACAGAAAGAAGAGATAGGCTAGTAATCATATTTTGAGACATGCTGGATTGGTTATTTGCTGGTGGAGGGAACAGTCGAAGGGAAGAACTGTAGAGGAATACTGAGATTATAATATATGAAGCAGATAATCGAGGACGTGGGTTGTAAGGGATATGTAGAGATGAAGAGGTTAGCACAGGTTAGGAAGGGATGGAGAATTGCATCAAACCAGTCGAAAGACTGACGACAGTAAAAAAAAAAAAGTGAAGTCTCCCAATCTTATGTAGTGACTAGATCATAGTGAACTATGTACAGGTAAAATATAAGAGAAGCTCCCTACCGCCTTTCTATCCTTTTGTAGGTCTCTGGGTTAAACTGTTCGCTAGGGACTTCGCGTTTAATCAGCGACCTGCAAGGATTTGTCGCTTTACAGTAGGCTAGCGACCTTTTATTTCATGTAGTAATGAGTAGTGTCTGCCTACAACTGCTCTGGAAGGGATTGTAAACGAAGGGAAAAGAAGAGGTTAGCGAAGGAAGAAAATGATTGATGACATAATGATAAATGGGAAATGTATAGAGAATAAGAGAATGACAGAATAATGGTAGGAGCCGAAGGATGTCACTGTGCATGGACCTACTGAATATCAGATAACTCTTGTTGATGATGATTGAGTAGTTTCGTCAACATGTATGTGTGTACATTGGTGATATGTATGGAGTGTCAGTTCGATTAATCGATTCTTACATTGTTGTTCTAATCTCGCTGTAGTAGTCGTGGGATAATTTTGACCGGGCCCCTCCTATCGCGTGTTGAAGGATCCCAGAGTTCTTAGCGAATTGAAGACGGCTGGCGCCGCCATGCTAGTGGCGAGTGATCGCGGGAACTTCGAAACCCTCGTACAGTCATATTACAAATCACTGCAAAATTTGAAACTTTTATGCTGTTAAGGGTCTTTACTTGCTCAACGCAGATAAAATGGCAAATCACAGGCTAATTACTGAAATTCAACTGACTACATTACCTTTTTGGACTTGTTTTCTTCAGTCCCAGCAGTGGCAAGATTTTTGTCCTTCTTCAAGCAGGTTAATGTAACTGATCCAGAAAGATGTAAATGTTATAATAATAGTAACCCATTTATAAAAGTTATGAAGTAAAACCAATGAAGTAGAGGTACACACATTTAAGAGGTCCAAACTAAGTTTACTTCTGAAGCTGAGACACCATTTTCTGTTCAGTTCATAGACAGAATCTGATATTAATCACACTTAAATGAAGAATATGATGAAACAGTTCTTTCAGTATAAATACAACAGAAGGAAAGGTTAATATTTTTGTTCATTGTTTAAGATCTTTCCTTCTAAAGACTTAACAACTTTAGGAAATATAAGCATGATTTACTCATTGTTAATCAGATTTTTTATAGGCCAAAAAAACATGTTTTTCCCATTATATACTACTAGAATGCAGCTACATCCCCTGGTATGAAATTAAAACATTGTATGTTAAAGCCACTTTCCATTTTATTTCTTACCACTTTTTGTATAGACTACCACCAGTTGCAAATGCCTATATTAATTTTATACCATCATTCAGTATCTGGAGAATGAAATTACAAAATTAATAACAGCATCATTTATATGAGAATAAAAGGGAAGTAAAGAAAATAAATTAACATTTTTACTTCTTTTATTGATTATTAAACAATACAATTTTGTTTAATTTTTGTCTGATTGAAACTTTCTCCTTTTCATTGTGAATTTTTGCAATATGATACATTCTCAGTCCGACAAACAAATCAATAATTTTCTTAGAAAGTAGTATAATATGATTCTCAGGATAAACATTTTCAAACATTTGATCCGTAAGTTCACCAAACAAATTATTAAAATTACATTCCTGAAAATAGCTGTTTTCAGTTTTTGCTTTAAATCACCGTTCATTACTTTCAAATCAGAGCGAATGAATTCATTCCTTACACATTTTTCAGCAACTCTCCATATATGTACCACACTTGCTGAGGGATAATGTAGTCCACCATTATCCTTAGCAGCAATAAACATAAAAGTAGAGGAAACAATCTTTTCTGTGAACAGGGAAGATGTACAAATATTGCAAGAGAAAGTCTTTGCAACTTTCATGGCTACAAAACCTGCTATATAAACAATTACATTTTCAACATAATTGGAAAGATTTTCTGGGAGAATATAATCTGAAAACAATTCCTGATCAGTCATAGTTGATGACATTTCCAAGGAATCTTTCCCTAACAATTTGTTTTTAGAAAACAACACAGGATCCATTTCCAACGAGATTGTGGGCCCACTCTGCAGTATTACAGTTGTATCTTGGGGAGTACAATTACCACAATTGCTTGATTTAATGCAGTTAAATACAAGCAGCTGTATGTATGCAGCTTTGAACTGTATCACATTAGGGTTATTGTTCCAACCTAAACGGCCTCTAATACAAGAAAAAAACATTTCCACATGGTCCTGACTGATTTTGTACATGGGAATATATAATAGTTTCTTGCTCTGAATTAAATCTTGAAACAAGCCCCTAATAATATGAATGAGACATAGAAATCCTAAAACAAAAACCTTCCTCGGGGACTCTACCAAACAAATCCCATCCTCCCTTTTAAGATTTACTATATATGATTCTGCTTCTTTGAGGAACACATCAACAGTTTGAAAATTCTTTTCAGACAGAGCTGATTTGAATCCCTTAGTGAGATTATTCACTGAATTTCCCAAGTCAAAGAGCCTGTCAAACATTTCACAACATTTAGCAGTTGCTGAAGATTCTGTGAAATTAGGATGTTTTACATCCCTTTCCAAAAATTCCAGGGCCCTAGCTACCGAAGAACTTAACTGTACTGCTAAATTTACTTTCATTTTTTGTCTTGCATAAATAACATGCTTTCTCCTTAACTTATTTGAAAGAGATAAACCTTCTTTCTCCTGTACAGTACTTAAATCTACAATATACTGCCATTTTATTTATCTACCCTGCTGATCTTTCAACACTTTCATGTCTCCCAGGACATTCCTTGCCAATTTCATCATATGGCAGGGATACAACAAAACATAAACATTGTCCCCAGTGACAGGATGTTTAAAAGATGATCTGAACTCATTTGCACTAAAAATACACCCTAACTGTCTTGCCATACTCAGGTTTGTGGAAAGTCCATCACATGTCACACATACAACATGAGCTCCAACATCAAATAAAATTTTCAGACTTTGTAGTATAATGTTGCATTTATCACTGCTACTTATGCCATCACCTAAGAAATAACCTATAGGAATTTTCCAAGAAGCATTAATAGCAACACACATAACCACCAATGCTTCCTTTGCTTCTCTTCCTTCTTCACTGGCAGCACAATGCACATGACCCATATTCACATAGCCCACAAATTCTTCACCATTCCACATAACACCTTTTCTGATAGCCATCTCATCTAGTATTCAACTTCCATATACTTCATATTTACAGTGAGAGGTGAAGTATTTAATATAAGCCAATGACTCTGCAGTAAACCCTGGATTGCCATCAACCACATTGTACCATCTACGAAGTGTAGATGGATGAGGTAAACAATTGTCAAATGATTCTCTTACAAATTTGTACCCTGCAGGTGAATGAAAATACAAAGATAAGGCAAATCTTTTTATGTTGTTGCTGTAACCTGCATTTCTACCAGATTTTGAAAGAGGAACCAGCTCTGAAAAAAACACTAAAAAAAAGAGTTCTCTAACATATGGCTCACTTCTCCAGTAATTTGGCACTTTTCTTTTAACTCTTGCACCATCTGTGACATAGATTCTATTTTCTTGCACTTTGTCATATTTTTGGCAACTTCCTTTTCATCTTGTACTTTGCAATGCTGTGTTTCTTCCTGTTTATTACTGCTTCATATTTCAAACATTTCACAGATTTGTCTATGTCATATGTATGGTCATGCTGCACACAGTACTCTTCATTTCTCACTTCCTGATTAACATTTTCAGAAAGAACTGGCATATTTCTTTCCTTTGGAGGGGTCGAGCAACAAACTTCTAAAAAAAAAAAAAATAGAATATAAGAAACAATTCCCCATATCTTTTATCACAAATAGTGTATTAGTTCTATATATTAAGCAACTAAAAAATAAAGTTTTGACCCTAAAATATTATAGTATTTTGCATATACATTATTGCAAAGCTTATAATCCTTACCTTCGATTTATTGTCTGGAAAGGAGAAAATGGTTGGAACTGCAGGTTTCAGAATCTTTATATTCCCATTTTTTCAGAAACATTCCTTCTCGAAATGTTGAGAACATATAAAACTATGTTCCGTGGGAGTAAAACTGTCCCGGCGTATTTGAGCTAACCACTCACTCAATTTATTCTTATCTTGGAGCGGAAACCTGTATCGAACGAAAATATTAAACCTGTGACCAACACGTCGGAACATAACATCCACCTGTTATGATAGACGATTCGGAACTTATTTAAATGCATACTTACTTGTGAAACGATAAATTTGTGCCTTTTGTAGCACGGTTGGTGCAGTTATATGCAGCGCAAGACTTACCATGGTAGCAAACACTTCTAATGAAAAAAAAATACGAGCACTCGATCACTTCGGCACGTCTCAACTCTACAGAACCACACACTCAAACCAACAGTTTGCCATCAGTATGGCGGCGCGCGCATCGTTCAATTTGCGAAGGAACACTAGCGCTGTTGCTCCTTCTAGTGTATAATATTCAAACTTCTTTGATTTTGACAGTGCCGACCCCGGTAGCGCGGGGCTAGCGAGCTGGCTTCACGTTGTAAGGGTCGCCGGTTCGAGTCCGGCCCAGGGTATGGGTGGTTTTAATTAAGTATTGTGTTCGTCCTGTGTTGTCCTGTCACTTGTGATAATCAATAATATGAGAAGATTCTATGAACACAGTTGAAGAATGATAGAAACACAGTTGATGACTGAATGGCTACAAGGCCGAATTCCATTAAAAAAAAAAAAAAAAAAAAACAACTTTGACAGTGTGAGGTACTGTTTCAGTGATTGCCAGAAGACAAACCAGGTCAAGGAAAACGTCTTTCGTGCATCCGTGTACGGAAAATAAGCTCTGGCTGTCCTCTTCGCATCGTTGTGCTAACCAGAACTGTGATTCATTAGCTACAAGAATTTATACAATGAGTTTGAGGAGCCGTGATTTTTGTAACAAGCGACTGTGCTAACTGCTGCCTAAACTTGTCTCAATTTGAACTTTTCTCTCGTAAGAACTTGCAGTCTTCGGAATACATATCTAACACAAGAAATACAGCGTGGTTCAGAACTTATGCTAAAAATGTAAAGACAGGTAGAAGGGATCTAAATAAGCAGATTTCGTATTTTAATGTGTGCCGCGTTGAGCCGGTAGAGAGCGCTGACGAGTGCGGCGTATAAAAGCGCCGTGCCAGCTGGATTCTTCATTTCCTGGACGGATCTCGAGCAGCATTCATCGTTCACCAATGCGAAGATTGCTGACATGCATTATATGAAACCTGCTTTTTAGGTCCTTTCTACCTGCCTTTACATTTTTGACATATTGTTCTGAACCACCATCAATGTGTGTAACTACAAAAATTTTTGCTTTTTTGTCGGTGTTATACTATTAAAACTGTGCTAGTAAAAATGTGTGGTTATAACCGTGTGTTAATTCTGACCGAATTCCACCACTAATTGAGGCGTTGACAATAAAAATTTGTTTTTCTCCCTTAAAAGAATCTATGTTCCCAATGACGTTAAAAAGGAGGTAAGTTCCCTTCTCTTCCCGTTTAGTTGTGAATAATGTCACATTATGCCGCTGGAGGTAACTCAACAGGGAAATTCTATCTGTAAATGTTGCCACTTCTGGAACCTGACAGTGAAAATTTCATTTTCCAGCTGGACGGTACTCCACCCCATTTTTCTCTAGTTGTCTATAATTTCCTAAACACCAGGATTCCAAACTGCTGGATTGGTCGTGCTAGGGATGCTGATCGTCAGCTGATGTCATGGCCTTCTCGTTCCCCTGACCTGGGGTTTCGTGTCACCAGTACCAGTTGATCTGCCAGACCTCCGGGTTCGCATCACCAATGCATTTGCTCTCATTGACAGAGACATGCTGCATCGGGTATGGGAAGAACTCGATTATAGACCTTGATGTGTGCACAGTCACTAAAGGTGCACATACGGAGCATCTGTAGACACTCAAAATAAATGTTCACAGTTTGTTTATATTTCTGTGTAATCTTGAAAGCATATGTCAAATAAGAAATATGTAGTAATTTTCTGAAATCACTGCAATCATTTGACTAGCACTATATAGTAAAAAAAGTTGATAATGTATTAATAAAAAAAGAAAATCGACTTTTTGTGGAGTGCTTTTAGCAAGGAATACATGCATATATATATATATAAATATTACTCAACAAGAAACGGAATCTACAAAAGTAATTTACGGTATTATGACTTACTACAGTTTACAAGAACAAATGGACAGTATGAGCATTATAAGAAACCCAAATTATGAAGGGGAAGATGTAGAATTTTAAGTGAATGGATGTATGTGGTACTGAAGAAATGGAAGAAAATGCTTCTCAAGTAGAAGTATAATTATGATCTATTTATTTTTTACAGCACTATCTTAAGCTGCTGTACAAATAAATACTTTTTTGTGTAGTACTTAAAAACATGTTTCAGTTCAATATTGTTTACCTCGCCAACACCATGACAACGTGCCGTCGCACGCCGCCTTCATCGCTACGGAGTAGTTGGCGAAACGCAGTGTGGTAACACTGCCTCAGCCACCGTACAGCCCCGACATGGCACCACCGGACTTCTTGTTGCCGAGGATCAAGAAGGCCTTTGGAAGCGGTCAAAGAGGTGCTTGAAGGAGCTCCCAGTAGAGGCCTGCCAGGGTGCGTTCAGCGAATGGTAAAACCACTGGCGCCGTAGTTCTGACGCGGAAGGAAGCTACTTTGAAGAATTTTACTTGCTTGAATTTTATCTGCTATGAATCTTTTTCCTGGGCTTATTGCTTTTGGGACAGACCCTTTAAACATCACAGTTTGAGCGCGCCGAGCCAGCTAAATGACTAATGTGTGAAACTGATGTTCCTATGTATGGGTTTCAACAAGTACAGGCTCGTAACGGGAACAGTGTTTAATTTCAAGCCACAGTTGTGTTTCACTGAGTAGGGATTAAGAGACAGTGGTTAGGGTTCCTTAGTACCTACAGATTCCTGTGATTGCCTCTAACTGCTGCTGACACATATCAAGCAGAGTAGACCTTGCGGAAATAGCGTCTGTGGTAAAAATGAGCTCTGGGCGTGGCACTGGCTCATCATATTTCATGTCACTCGCTGTCGAAATTTATTGTTTGCTTTCTCATGAAACCATACTAGCTCTTCAGCCACTTTCGATTCAGCTTTATCTGTCTACATGAAATTATTCTCTTGACTCTAATAAAAATGATGTAAACTGCCAGTCAGACAAAATATTTAGCTACCAGTTTATCCGAGTTTCACGAATCAACAAAAAGAGGAAATTTGCTGTAGATCGTTCTTACTTAAAACACCTATTGGCTATTGATTTATAATTAGAACTGATACTGGTGTATCCATGCCAGATGAATTACGTAGTAGCGTAAATGCACATTCACACTGGAACGACATTCAGCAACTTTTGTTGCAGGGGACATCCATAAATTACGTGGCTTGGTCTAGGGGAGGGAGGGGTTGGGTCCGAGCCAAGCCACGTAGCTCTTCGTTCATATTATCCGTCACAGTTAAAATAAGGTAGAGAACACACAACAGCATTTGACTATTTATTTCCATCATTTAATTATCTCCATTTGTAATTTAGAGATTTTATATACCACTGACGGTGCAGCACATGCGTCTGACTTGAAGTTATGCCGTTTGGTTTCATGTGGGTTCAGTGGCGTAGCTAGGTCAACAAGGGCCCCGGTGCAAAAAATTTATTTTGG
>JARYHS010005557.1:3292103-3347335 GCA_031002005.1 Vandiemenella viatica | reverse complement strand
TTTTAAAATTCTTCTCAGCATTAAATAATTTAATACTAATTAAAACTTTGTTTGGTAGTTCAGCAGAGATCTTAAAACAAAGGAATATAATCATGGCTGAAAGTAGCTTACTACTGAAAATTTTTAGTAACAATTTTCCTACCATACCATAGGTAGTAATGTGAACTGCTCATATCTTAAAATACTTTTAGTAAGAAAGATCAACCAAATATTTCATGACAAATAGAACAAAAATTGTAAAAAAAAACTGTAAAATATCATAAATTGAATACCCAGTTAGATACCTATGTCAGTAAATTTACAAAAATACCTGACGACTCTAAAAAAAACTCAAAGAAATCCCTTGTTATAAAAGTAGAAAGTAAGGTCAAAAGATAACTTTTGCACATAAATAATGCCAGGCCAAAACTGCTCCTATCCCTTTGCTGTTACCCAAATGTACAAAAGCATTACATTTAAAAATATCATAATGAATATTATGCATTAAGACATAAACTGTAGAACCCTCATGAAAAATATGTTATAAATTTCAATGAACAGAATTATCTTCTTCACTGAAACATAACATGATTTGTCTTAAATTTCTTTGACTGAAAGCTGATTCTATGAACAAAATGTACAGAACACAAAAAAGTTGCAGATTCTAGTCATCAGATTTATATTTTCAGCAATTTAAAGAATCAGCTATTTATACTTACTAACTGAATAATACTATCCTTTATACGATGTATTTCAACATAACTGATTCTTTTACAACAATTTTTACATATCAACATGTAAATATAGGAATAATTATCTAATATAGCTAATTAGCCACATGGTAAAGAGGAATAAAAAGTGTAACACCATAGTCATTAACTGTATATAGCAAGATTTATAAAACAACCACTAAATACCACAAATCTCTGTCATTGCCTCACCGTCACTCAAATTTTGAAACAAGTTTTACTGCACACATCAGTTTTTAATCTAGCAACTGGACTAATCAGTAGCTTCCTTATTTCTCATTGGCTATAATATGCTGTATTTATTTAGTTGTACAGCTTGGACATCTTTTACTGGAGTTGAACTTAATCTAACCGACTTCATGCAAAACTGGGCTTCAGCAAGTGAAGAGGGTCTAGCGGAGTGAAATTGTAGAGGACTCTGAGATCGAGTCTGGAGCGGCGTCGGCGGAGGCGAATCACCTGCAGCGCTTCTAGGACGAGAGGAGCAGTCGGCAAGGTGGACTCAGACTTAGCTGGACAGCACCTCTAGTCGCTACAATAACTACAGGTGCTTAGACGAAGTTAGAATTGGGGATGGTTCAGTCCGATGGATGTTCAACGACCTGGCTCTAATGAAAGGCAAAAGATAATAATGTACCTAATTAAATAAATGTAAATATTGTACATAACCAACGAGAGTCTCATTTAAATATTCTATTGCTCACATGACTATCGGACTCCTATCCATATAGAAGTTTCCCTCTCGGTGACGAGAGCGCGAAAAAAATTAGTAGCAGACCAACCACAACAGAAAACAGATTTGGTTGTCAGGTATGGCGTCAGTGATGGGCGTGAGGGTAGCAGTAATACTCCAGTGAGCTTGCGACTGATGAGAGTAAAACAGAGGAAAATAGGGCAGAAAATTCCACCCAACCTATGGCGTTACAGGAGAGCAGCGAAGCCGTAATACAGCAGTAAGCAGTATTGGCGTGCAGAATCGGCAGTTCAGCGCATAGGCAGCTAAAAAGGTGGTCGCGAGCAGCAAGAAGACACGACAGCTCTACTAGAATCAACGGCAGTTCTTCACAAAAGTGAGTAGCGAGTATTATAGATAAACATACCACTGAAGCATGGAGTGTAGGTAAAAGGGAGAAAGCGAGTGTGAGTCTAGTAGAAGCATTAAAACTAAAACATAATTAATTTTGTGACTAGAAAGGATGAATTCTTGATGATTGCGACACGCCATTCAGCCTTGTCGATGCGAAAGATCATGAAATCCTTCTAAAATTTGTGAACCCCCATATTAGAGTTCCATCTAGGCAGCGGAGTTTCGTACGTTGAAAAAGTCAAAGATTGGTAGCATGTAAGAGCATTGCTGGTAGAGAATTACCGACCATAACGCACTGTTGACCACTATGCAATAAATATGTTTGCGAGTTTATACAGGGGAGGAGAACCGGTCGCAGAATCGGCCAGTAGGTTGGACAGAATTGTGCTCGAATTCCGGGAAGCAACCTAGAGAGATTTAAAAGGGAGTGAACTGGCAAGATCCTTGAAATTAATTCACAGCCTTGCCCATGCGACGTTCGTTCAAGGGTTAGTCAATGAAAAAATCATTGCAGAACCCAGAGCCAGAGGCACAGAGTTATCATTACCTAAAACCATGGAAACTGCTCTCACTGAAGAGACAGTAATTATTAGACCAAACAGAAACGACAGCACCAGTGAAGTGATTGAAGGTAGCACGAGGAAGTGAATAGAGGAATATTGGAATGCAGCTAGCTAAAGGATTATCAAGGATTTCCAGCTGGAGGGAGTCTGTGCACAACGTAAGACAGTGTGGAAAGGTGCGAGGTTGGCGCAGCGGCAAAATCGCGATGTCGTATTATCATGACGCAAAATAATACCGAAGTGACATAAGCGTGCTAAACAAACATGGGAGAGAAGGCTAAAAGACGAACGCAGAGAAGCAATCACGGAGTTACATCAGTGGAGGGAGGGACCGGGAGGCTAGCTCCTATCGAGGAGAGGTAATACAGGCCAATGCCGAGGTCACGTTAATCTCAAGGATACCTTGCGAAATGTATAATTGGTCAAGCCACATGGGGTCATGCCGCACCATTACGGCCATCAATGTAACAAACGATGAGGTCACCATCCTCTGGACTGTAACGTGTGCCTGTGGATCGAACAAGTGAGAGGACCACGGAGGTGACCGGAAGAGTCGGAAAAATAGTGACAAGTAGATCCAGGCGGTCCAGGAACGCTCAGAACTAAGAGCTAAACAAGAGTGACTGCATTAGCGAGGACTGAAAGGAAAGCAAATATAGTCCGCTTAAGTTCTTCCTGGATACAGGAGCTCAGGTGTCCCTTCTCAGGTCGGAGTGTAAGAGGGAAACCCATCGAGACGAAATAACGAATGGAGCGCGGATTAAAGGGATCACAGGAGAGACCCTCCCCACGGTAGGAGGTAATTATGGTTACGCTCAGGGAAGGCAAGGAGCTGAAAAAGCGACATAAAATGCAAGTAGCTCCCGCGGGAATGGACAGGCTGTATGAAGGAATAATTGGAAGAGATTGGCCGAACAAGTGGAAGGCCATATTAGATTACGGGAAAGTGACAGTGCGCATACAAGGATATACATTAAAATGAAGAGTGAACAAGAAGCGGAAGCGAGTCAGCGACAGGAAAGAGTCATGGAAATAGCCCAAAAAGAAGAGACGTGCAAAATACGAATAGCGGCACGGCAATAGGAGGCGGTGGAGTTAGAAGTGGAAGGAGTACAGGGAGTTAAGGAAGATGTTTTACCAAAGCAGGAATTGGCTGCAGGAGTGTTAATCCTGGAGGCGCTGGTAGCCGTATGACTAAGGAAATGTATCCTGACAGTGCCGAATGTTGCTGAGGAGCAGGTAACATTGATTAATCAGAAAGTTTTAGGAGGGAATACATTGATGGGAAGGAAGAGAGAAAAGTGCGCATGATGATGGAGAATTGAGACATGCGGATGAGGGAGAAAATAACACGGTTCCCGGAAAGCTTGAGCTTAGAGCATTTGGCAGAACAGAAGAAGCAAGCTGTGAAAGCGTCCAGCGTTGGAGGGAGATTTCCTACCACATACGCAGACGGTGGGAGAACGAACGAGCGATAAAACCCGACGCAGTAGGAATGATAAATGAGCGGCAGTACAGGATACCCGCAGGATATCCGTGAGTCACAAGGAGAACCTGAAGAAATAAACTGAATGATTGGTACAGGAGGAAATAATAGAAGAAAGCAGAAGATCGTGGAATTCGCAATTAATGTGAAGAAACAAGAAAGAGCAGATGGCAAAAAGAGATGGATAATTAATTGTCATAGATTATAGGAAACTGAATGAGATTGCAATTTCCACTACCACTCAAAGATGATATCCTATGGCTAGGAAGCGGTACTTTTAGACGCTGGACTTAGCGAAAGGATATCACCAGATGAAGTCAGCAGAGGTCGATAGAGAGAAGACGGCATTCAGCACGCCAGATATTCATTACCATTAAACCCATTTGCCAATGTGATTGACTGATGCACCCTATACGTTCCAGCATAGGATGAAAATAGTGTTAACGGGACTAAAGGAAAAGAAGGCAATGACCTACCTCGATGATGTCATAGTGTTCAGTGCGAAGTAGTAAACGTATTTGGAGAATTTACAACAGTGTTTGATAGGCTACATGAGAACAAATTGAGGCTGCAGCCACGTAAGTTCGCATTGCTACCCTGGAGGTAGCATATTCTGATAGATGAGGGACTGAAACCCGATCCGAGAAAAGTCAAAGCAGTGATGAATTTTCCGAGGCAAACCACTGTACGATAGTTGCGAGCATTCCTGGGTCTCGAAAATTATTACAGAAGATTAATTAAAGGTCTCATTATACGATTTTCTAAAGAAAGAACAAACATACGAAGGAAAGGAAGCCTCTTGCAAGAAAAAAAAGGCGCTACATAGCGCCCCAGTTCGATAAAAATTCTGTATCATGATGTATGTCAGTAAATACAATATTGGATCTGTCCTTAGTAAGGAAGTAGACTGAAGAAACGAACGATTGCATTCGCTTCTTGCACACTGACCAAGGCCGAAAGGTCGTATTCGGCTATTGATAAAGAGATGTTGGCAATTCGGTTGTCGGTTAAGCAATTCCGAGTCTATGTGTATAGAAGGGAATTTTTGCATTCATACAGACCATAAGCCTCTCGAGTGGTTAGATCGATCAAGGATACTTCCTCACGATTAATGAAGTTTAGGTTATGGTTGGAACCATACAAGTACACCATACAATACAGGCCAGGAGAAAATCATGTGGCAGACGCATCATCGCGCATACGTCGCACTGGAGCAGCGAGAAGTACGGAAGGGAATGAATGCGATGACGAAGCCAGAATGGCAGAGGAGGCCGTGCCGACGACACAGATACGAAGCGCGGCAGCACAGAGAAGAAACACAGCAGGCGAAAGTTACTAACGTGGAGATGAAGGAGTTTTTATATGACGCACACAACGCGGAAATCGGTGGAGATCAGGGTAGCCTGAGAATTTTGAGAAGACTAAACAGCGGATCACGTAGCCAGACATGCGACGCCACATGGCTAACTATAGAAAAAGAAGTAAGTAGTGCCAAGTGAACAAGAGAAGAAAGCCTAAGCAGAGGTGCCGTTAAAAATCACGAACACCCTGGATCATGATTTCAAGACGTGTGATATTGACATAGTAGGGTAACATACGGTGAGTGAACGTGGAAACCGATATACCTTGACGATCCAGTATGCTTTGGGCAAGTATATCGTCACAGAACCGATCGAAAGGCAAGATACTGAAACCATTGGTCGAGCTTTGGTGGAAGAAATCAATTTGTTCTATGGCGTTCCCTCTCGTTTGCTTTTAGAAATTGGTAATTGCTTGACGAGTGAACTTCTGAAGAAGCTGTATGAAATAAGAAAGGTGAAACGAGTTTTTACCATCCTGTATATCGGCCCGAAGGGAATGGGAGCCTTGAACGCACACACTAGACGTTAGCAGTTGATCTGAGACTCTATGAATACGAGAAGCAAAAAAATTCGGACGAGTTACTAAAATACGCCACTTTCTTCAAAAATAGTGCACCCCAATAGTCACCACATCTTCTATTTTACGGGTGAGAAGCGAACATTGCATGAGCATTGCAGGAGAAAGTACTTACAATTACTACGATGCGGCTGTTTTACGTCAACGGCTTCGGGACCGAAATGAGAAGAATAAAGATTGGTATTATGAACGGGAAAACGCAGAAGAGTTTAGCCCAGGAGATGGAGCTCTGGTGGAAGACTTCTCCCTGCGAAGGGGGCTGTCAAAGAAACTCCGAGCACCTTATTCGGGACCATACACCGTGGATTAGGTAAAATACCCGAATTTAGTGCTCCAAGGAGAGAAAAATCGATTCACGATGGTACACGCCAACCACGATAAACGATTCTACTAACGGAAGCGAAGAATACGTCGACTGCGGCAGAACACGCAGCCGAGCGGCACGTGTGTGTAAAGGGTAGCCTATGAGTCAGGCGTTGTCCGAGGTCGGGAACCGTTGGCGAGGCTTGTGCCGATGCGTCATAACACAGCTAGACAATACGATCGCTTACTGCAAAACAAGTGCAGGATCAAGAAACAAGACAAATGTAAGGAATATTAAATTTCATTGGAAAAAAGAGACTCAGAAGAGACTATCACAGATTTAAAACGACGAGGAAATACGTTGAAGATCGATGACATCGCGGGTAAAGGAAGAATTGATACGGAAAGTGGATGTGGTTAGGACGAAATGAGTATTATGTAGTGACAATCTGAAGTTTAATGTGTTTATTATTACTGTGGAAGGAAGAAGACGGCGGACAATATATGCACTGAAGAAGACGCATAATGGGCAATTAATAAAGCAGAACATATTGTCTATGGAGATATGTAACCATTACAACAGATGGTTAACTGTTTCAGATGGGAGAGCAGTAGCGATGTTGGACTGAATAAACAACATTGCCACAGAAGCATTACGAAGAATTACTCACCATTAGTAAGCAGAATCAAATTGTCACAAGAAGGAAATTGGTTACACTTTACACATGATGAAATATTAACAAAAAGTTTTAAGTGTGTCAACAGGCAGCGGGAACGTCAGCGTCACAGAGGCAGCAGTGATGAGACAGCATACGACCCAGAAGACATCTACATCTACACTATGCAATTCACAAATATTGTAGGTGGCAGAGGGTGCTAAGCACCAATCCTAATTCTGTGCATTCCAATTCCGAATAGAACGAGGAAAGAAAGAAGAAATAAATGTATCAGTATGGCGTCTTATTTCTCGAATCTTATCCCTCCGGTCTTTGCGAGCTAAATAGTTTGGCGGAAGAAGTATTTCATTGCACTCGTAAATTAAAGATTTTCGCATATTCTCCAACAAATTCAAAAGAAAAAGACGTCGTCTGTCCGCCAAACAATCCCAGCCCATCCCGCGTATCAGTTCTGTGATACTTACGAAATGACTGTAGCTGGCAGTCACGAATCGAGCGGCTCTCCTCTGTACTTTCTCTAACGTGTCAATCAATCCCTACGATATGGATCCCAAACTCTACAACAATAATCCAAAATCGGACACACTAGTGTTTTGTAAGCTATTTCCTTTGTATGAGCATTACAACTTCTCAAAATACGTCCTATGAATCGTAGTTTGGAATTAGCTTTTCCTACAACGGAAGTTATGTGCAAGTCCCATTTCATGTTGCTTTGTACTGTTACGACTAGATACTTCAGGGAATCTACAGTGTCAACACTGAATTGTTAACTTTGTACTCCAGAGCAAGCGGTGTCTTTTTATTACTTATGTGCATTGCCTTGCACTTTTTACAGTTAAGTTTAGGCTGCCATTTATGCCACCATTCCGAAGTAACATTCAGATCGCGCTGAAATTCCAAGCTATCGTCAGAACACCTCACTTCTCTATAGATAAGTGCATCATCAGCAAAGAAACGCGACCTGCAATTAACGTTGTCACCGAGATCGTTTATAAAAATTAGAAAAAGAAGTTGTCCTATTACACTTCCTTGAGGAACGCCCGAAGTGACATCTAGCTTAGAAGATGCTTCTCTGCCAACAACGACATACTGTGACCAACCAGTTAGAAAATACACATCCATTCGCAAATCTGATCCAATATACCGTATGCTCCAATCTTCGCTAAAAGTCGGTTGTGCGGTACAGAGTAGAAAGCTTTCTGAAAATCGAAGAAAATTGCATCAATTGTGATCCTGCAGCGACAATTTTCATTACGTCATGCAAAATAGGTCCAGCTGCGTTTCACACGATCGGTTCTTCCGAAATCCTGTTGGTTTACTGTAACTAACTCGTTTTATCTAGAAACTTTATAACTTTACAGCATATTACATTTTCCAGAATTCTGCAGCAAACAGACGTTAGAGATAAGGGCCAATAATTCCTAAGATCTCTCCCATCTCCTTTCTTGAAGACGGGAATTTTAAAGTCAGAAGGTACTTTTGTTTCTTTAAATATTTACGAAATATATCTGACAGAAATGGTTCTATTTCTTACACGTATTCCGAAAATACTCTTACTGGTACACCATCGGGACCCGGCGCCTTCCCCAATTCAGTAGCTTTAATTGCTTTATAATATCTACACTATCAATTTGTACTGGATGCATCTCAAATTCTACACGCTGTGGAAAAGCGGGAATGTTTTCCATGGTTTGGTCAGTGAAAGAATTTTTAAATTCGGTGTTAAATACGGTAGCCTTGTCGCGGCTGTCATCAACTTCCCGACCGTCTTGTAGTAGAGCAGGCATGTTGTTGTCACTACAACTATCTTTCTTTACATACGACCAAAATTTATTTGGGTTTTCGTTGAGGTTCTTGGAAAGTGAATTGCAACGAAAGTCATTAAAGGCCTTGTGCATCTCATTCTTAACAAGTCCTCTTGTCTCACCTTACTTTTCTAAATTACTCTTATACATTGTCCTTTAGCGTGCATGTATCTTCCTTTGCTTTTTAAGTAACCGTTTAACTTCACGGGGGATCGTTCCCATACCCGATTGTCCTTTTCGGTACATATAAGTCCATACTTTCCTTGACTATATGCATGAATCGAAGCCACATCTCTTCAACCGGACCTCTTGCTTCTATAAAAGTAAGGTAATTATCCCTCAAACACGTTCTTAAACACTCCTTTGGGACCTTTTCGAACCTATAAACGTTTCTTTCTTTTTACACGTGGCTGTTAATTTTACTGTAGCAATTACCACTTTATGGTCACTTATTCAGGTGGTGGTAGAATAATTCAGGCTTATTTGTAATGAGAATATCTAGAATGTTTTCGTTATCGTTGTGGCACCGCGTTGGTTCAGTGACAAGGTGCTCAAGATGAAGATCTGGGAAAAGATCAAGAATAATTTCACATGATGTTTTATCCCTGCCACCAGTAACGTGGACGTAATTAGCCCAGTCGATACGCCGGAAATTGAAGTCACATCCTAATATTATTGTATGATTCGGAAATTGAAGAGCTATATTATTTAAATTATTCCTTAAGGCCTCAGCAATAGTTACATCTGAATCTGGTGGATGATAGAAAGATCCTATTACAAGTTTTGTCCTAGCTATGTTGAGTCTAATGCATGGGATTTCACATACCGTATCGATATCTATTTCATTAGACAGGTGTTTACTAATAGCTATAAATACACCACCTCCATTAGAATGCAACATATCCTTACAGAAAACATTCATGCTATTATTAAAACTTTCTGCTTAACTTATCCGGTTTTAACCAGCTTTCAGTAGCTAATAGAATATCTGCTTCTGTGATACTAATAACGCTTTCAAGCTCAGGCTGTTTGTTACAAACACTTCTACAATTGATAACAAGTACTTTAATAGTCAAGATTGATTTACGCTACTCATAACATATGGTGTCAAATTGAGTTTGGCTGCCCGTAACTGTAATCCCAGTTTCGGGTCTACCTCCCTCAGCCAAAAAAATTCCCCACATGGCCCCTGCCACCAGTGTAGCCAATTCATGTGTGTAGTGCACACTTGACCTATACAAGGAAACCCTACACGACTCGACCCCAGGGCGAATAATCTGTAGCCATGATTATCGCAGAAACACCGCAGTCTCTGGTTTATACCCTCGACTCGACTCTGAAGCAGAGGTCCACAGTCGATTCTATCAACAATGCTGCAGATAGTTAACTGAGACGCGCAACTGTAGATGAATTGCTTGGGACATTGTAAATACTGATATCCTCATAAATGTATACCAAGACATACTTAGAAGAACAATGTATACCATCGCAAAGAAAACTGTAAAGTGGATGGTGGGATTTTCGAACATTTAATTTAAACTTTTGAAAAATATGTGTTTTTACATGAATACAGTACTTCAATAAATTATTTGTGGGGTCTTTATAATTTTCTGGGGTTCAATTCATGCATAACAATCCAATACCAAACAAAATGAATTAAATTGGACACATGTGCTATGAACTTTTTTACTCAATATTTTTCATACTACCACCTCCTTCAATATTTGCCATTTCTCCAAATCAACCAGTATCTACTGTTCTAGATTATATGAAGAAATTATTTATGAGTCTATAGTGCAAATAATCTATATAAAAGTGACATATTTGGTTTATTTTAATAAGTATACCAAAAGTTACATAGTTCAGTCGGTGCTCATAATAGAATCCTTCAGCATATAAAACTAATTCCTATAGTTATAACGCCATTGAAGATTACATTTTAGAGACAAAAATTAGAGGAAAATAGACTACAAGCAAACTGTAATTAACTGATCAGTAACGTTGAAGCTAATCTTAAAATATAGATTTTCATGTAATAAACTTGAAAAATCAATTCCACTGAAAATTATAGAACACCACTCAATTTATATGGTTTGACTCACAGAAGAATAGAATTTCAACCACAGTCTAGATATCCTTGGATTAGTGTTCACGAATTTATTAAGAATTTGTTATATTTTTAAGACAAACATCAATTAGGGCTACAATAACACAGAATTGATATGGCATCCATTTTTTCGCAATTACTAGAAATTACATTACTCAAAGGACTGGTAAGCTATACTGGCAAATGAAGCTATGTTGAAATTAGATTTTAGAGAATCAATTTCTATTATTTTTAAAAGGTATTTCAGATATCTATATTTATAAACATCCTGACCTGATATGCACTGAAGCAACACTAGATACTCTTATTTCTTCAATAATACACCGTTCAATTTTGACGTCATTCTAATCAGTGGTTCATTTTTAGAGCATTTTGAAACTTAAACTTTAATATAACCACCCTGTTATTCCAGAATATTGTACAAAACATCAGATCACGAGAAATAACCTTTCTATAGCAACATAAAATGACAGCACAGTAAATATCAAATATGTAGGTTGCATCTTACCTTTTTTGTAATAATGTACTGATGTTTTTATGAAGATGGAGTTTTGCAACATCTTCAAATACTTTACAGCAGTATGTACAAATGTATAAGGGAATGGAAATAGCTGAGGTATGTCTGAACACATGTTTTGTTAGACAACACCAAGAAAAAAAAGTCTGCAAACATAATGCACATGAAAGCTCAAATAATGGTGGCTTTTTAAGTCTAGTTTCTGGGCTATAATGAAAACTGTGTTCACGTAACATTAAAATATTTAAGAAACCTGCCCACATATCTGGCAAATATACTTCGGTGTATTTAAATAGGTATTATGACTAAAAACATGATTTATGAGAAATTCCCAAGAAGAGAAATGCTGAACACAGGTTGCACATGAAAATTCCAAACATGTTCCAGACATATTCCCACCACTCTAATTAAATATACTTTTGTTGCTCATATTAGATCTGATTAAAATTGTTTTTGTATCAGTCTGATCACATATAGGCTTTTCCACCACACTGAAAATTTTTTGTTCATAGCATAGAAGTGGTATTTTTTTTGTTGATATGCAACTTTTAACCTGAAAAAGAGAAAGAATTTAGGTTTGTTGCTTTAAAGTGGAGAAGAGAGAGAGAAAAAACCATATATATCAATATGGCATGTAAGTTGTATAGAAATTGCCAAAAGTAGTGAATACTTTAAGATCAGTAGGGAAATTCACACCACCTAACCTAGTTATCATTATAGTCTCAACTGAATAATATATATGGTGTATGAATAACAACTGCCATGTAGCATAGAAATGTGAATTGTCTCAACAACCCCAATGAATTCAACTAATTAGATTCATTTTAATCTGCAAAAAAATTGAAAGTTTACTGTGTAATATCAAATATTTTCTTTGCTAATATTATTTTTCAATAGCCATCACAGTAGATAGTGGAGTATTTAATTGAAGTTTCACTTATATGTTGATGGTATTGGTATAAAAAGTGGTATATTATTTTCTAGGGAATACATTAAAGTACAGTAATCAATGTTTCAGACAGAGCAATAATTGATCAGATTTTAGTAGACCACAAAGATAAAAGATAATTGCTTAGTGAAAAGAACTACCTTACCTATCATGAATAGGTATCAAAATGGAATCCTCTGGTTCAGTATCATGTAAAAAATTCTGGAAAAAAAAGAAAAAAACACATAAGAATTTCATGTAATGTATACAGAAACTAAAACTGAGGAAATACAATTACTAAATATATTGAACAGCAAGGAAAACTGTATACTCTGAAACAACAAAGGGTAACACCATGTTAATTAAAAAACTTTTATTAAAAAACCTATCCCTTATTTATATAATAGTCAAACCATATATATATAGTAAAGCAGATAACGAGATGTTTTGCACATCTGTCACATGAAAATACAACTGTACAATATTTCAGTTCCACTCAGTATTTACATTACACCTTATACTATCCACAGGCAATCAACTGGCAGTGTGGGTATAACAAAAACAGTTATATAATTAGTGACAAGAGAATTTTTAAAAAATAATCTGATTTTATAAGTCATTATAAAATAGACACAATATCGCATAAATTCCTAGGTAATACAAACAAGGTTTTTTTTTTTTTTTTTTTTTTTTTTTTTTTTTTTTAAAAAAAAAGAAACTAGCACCCAATATCTAGACCACAGTGAGGTTATCAGTGTTGGTAGAGATCTGTAGCAAGAGAGAAAAGAAACTGGCCAATTCGTTTAGTATGGGACATTCCCACAATCAACTCGTGCAATTCTGAGGAACCACGGAGAACCAAATTCTAAATCATGAGATCTAAGATAGAGCATACATTATCCTGAATGTCTGACAGAAACATTACTGCTTACCCACCAGGTTGAGACAAACAGGAACACCAAGGAGCAGTTGGCAGACAGTGAAATGTTTGGACACAAGTATACATTGAGGCACAAGTTCAGATGAGACTCTACCATGGGATACTGAAGTGACCTAGTGCAATTGGGAGTATAGTTGACTAAACGCTTGGTAAACGCACTAAAAAGGTGTAGAAAATATTGCTGCTTCAATGGAGTGGCACATTTCTATCAAATTTGTATTGGGTACTTTAGGCGGTAAAACATTCTTCTATGCCAGCATATATCTACTTTTGCTACTAAGGTTATTTGAAAAGTAATCTCTGCTTCATATATTCTAATCTATTGCAATGGTCAAAATTTGAGTAGCAAAAGGTGGCTGGGTGTTTAGACATCTGACTGCAGATTTAAAGTTCCCCAGTTTAAATCCCTCTTTTGGTGGAGATTTTGATACGCCCTAAACTAGTCCTTAACATCTGAATATCTAGCTGTGTAATGTGAAGTACATAATAATACTTCTGTAGTTCAGATTCCATGTTAAATGGTTGATCCCATTTATGTGGTAGGATTACAGGATTAGGTTACCAGGCGAAACGTGTCTCCCGTGGAGGATCCAACCAGCTGTTGGGTTAAATACCGCATAGCTTAGCTTCATGATTTGTGGTGACAACAAGTGAATGAGCTGCAGAATGAGACTCAATCTGTATTAGCTGGATGCTTACTGAGTCAGAGAACACTACCCCTCACTATTACTCATGCTACTGCACAATGCCGATTTCTTTCCTGGTGATACTTAACAGCCAGTACTACAGGAAAAAAAAAAAAAATTTTAAATGAGAAACTCAGAACCGTAAGGGGGAAAAAGATATATTACAATGATTCATTCAAGATTTATCTATAAGCAGTTTAGTGACAGATAGGAATGTGTTTCTCCATGAAGTGTTTATTCCTACTACAACCGCACGGCAAAATGGCAGTGACAAAAAATAAGAAAATGCCATTTTTGGATTTATTGTACACTGCTAGTAAAATCAGGAAGTGGTAAACATATAATTGTGATTATAAAATGAAACCTGCACATAAATCTTATAACTGTGTGTTAAAATCAGTAATGAACAGCATTCAAAAGGTTCATAACTTTCATTCATACACTTCTGACACATATATATACCTTACCAAACAAATGCAATAATTTTTTTTTTTGAAATTACCAATAATGGAAGAAAACAAATTTCAAAAAAAAAAAAAAAAAATCCTTTAGGTTTGGTAAGGTATATGTGTCAGAAGTGTATGAATGAAAGTTATGAAGATTTGTATGCTGTTTATTACTGATTTTAACACACAGTTATAATATTTATGTGCAGGTTACATTAATTTTTAATTTTTCACTTTTCTTCACCTTACATAACTATCTCTCATTCAGTGCTATTCTGTGCCCAGCATATAACCAACAAATCTGCAACACACCACCATAAATTCACATTAAATGAAATTTAACTGAAACCAGATGGTAAGTTAAACATTAGTGACATAAAAAGCCGAGTTATTTTCAGCATACTGCTAATCAGATATCCAACCATCAGAAATATAGGCAAAACAGCTCGACGAAGACACATTCAACATAAATAAGATTCTAGTGAGCTATTTCAGTCCCTGTAACACCTGACACATAAAAATGAATAGTTGCTTGAAATTGGAATAAAGGAGTGGTTTTCTAAATCAGGAGGGATTACAGCAGATCTAGAATTAATGAAACAGGCGCACTCCTCATATTTTCATTCAGTGATGTCATATGGTATACTTTTTTTGGGCAAACTTTTCACAAAGTAAAAAAGTTTTCATAGCACAGAAAAGAGCTATTAGGATGTTGTGTAGGGTAAAGCCAAGAACTTCTTGCAGACAACTTTTTAAAAAACTCAATATTCTTACATTGACTTCTCAATCTATATATTCTCTCATGTGCTTTGTCATAGATCATTGTATCCTGTTTACTTCTAATTCACAAGGTACACAATTTCAATACAAAAAAACAGAATAACTTGCACATAACACAAACATCTCTGTCATTACTACAAAGAGGAGTTAATTATTCGGGTCTATTGGATATCGCGATTCCGCTACAACAAACATTAAATAATATCATAATACTGCAATAGTCAGTCGCAAGACGTACTATTTTCAAGCAAGTAATTCCATTGTAATACACCCTGGACCATTATTTTCAACCAGAAATTAGGTTGTGATACAGCCTGGACCAGCATGAATCCTTTAAATGTTCTTCGGAAAGAATTTCTAGTGGAGTCTTGCGTTTGACCACTGCACGATTATGATGCCATCTCCAGGTGGAATCGCAACCTCCAGTAATCCCAATTATTCTGGTATACATCTGTTTAATAAACTTCCCAAGAGTATGAAACAGTTTGCAGATAATAAAGATATATTTAAAGAAAAAATGAGAGATTATCTTATTGGCAACTCCTTCTACTCCATTCAAGAATTTGAACAAATTAATTAATTGTACTCAATATGACTTTGCGAAATTCAGTTGTAAAAATTAATGTTTATTATTATTCTCTTTATTTGTCTTTGGAACGTATAATTGTTTTTACTATGACTATTATTCATATTGTATGCATGTGTTATAACCATGACATGTTTCACATCGCAGGGGTTCTTCGTAAGCAGGGATCCATGAAACAAGATTAATAAATAAATACCTTACAGATTCATTTTAACGACAGACTACTGGTTTAACAACAAATACTTTCGATTAACACTAAGAAAACACTTGCAGTTTTGTGACAGAATTTTACCCACATATTTCAAGCGATGAAACAGATCGTATTTAAACGTACAACGGTTATTATTATAATTCAATTTATACGGGTTGATGAGTAAAGTGTGCTTATGTCTTTGTATCAATGAAGTGTATAAGAACAAACGTTTTCAAGTAATCACTGGGCAAATAAAGGAGTGTACATGTTGAAGTGAGACAGTAAACACACAGAAGTCAAACCCACCTCTTTCTTGATACAGACGGCAGCTATCGGTTCCATGTCAGCTCCTCCCGTAGTCTGGAGATAGGAATATCCAGTATCAATGGATCAAACACTCAATGTACTGCAAACACAGCTGATATTATGTTCTACTACAGAGATACTACATATTTGAGATGAAAGATTTTGTTCACGATTTTCTAAACAACTTTAGAAATGTTACTCCGTATATCTTGCTACCTGATATATTCTCAATAGGCAACTTAAACATTTTGCAGATACACTAATCATCTTTTTTTTTTTTTAATTTTCAGCAGGCATAAAAATTATGGTAAAAAATATATATCCATGACGAGAATTACACAGTACTTGTTATGCATTACATAAAGAATTATTATTATTACTAACTACAATGGAACCCACCGAAAGTGGTGTGTGAACGGTTAACGTTCTGTCCTCGCATTCGGGAGGACGCGGATTCGAATCACAGTCTGGGCATCCAGATTTGGGCTTTCTATGGTTTAACCACAGGTGGGCACAGTTAATCCATACGTTAACTTCGTTAATCATTATTCCGCTACTTAAAAAGTTAACTTCGATAATCGTTAAAGCGTTAAATGTTTATAAATTTAACGCAAGTTAAAGTTATCCGTTAAAAGTTAAACAGTCAAAAGTTGTACTGATGTATTAGTATTATAGTACGGTAGGTATAACTGCTCTCTATCTCAAGGTGTTATGTACCAAGATGCAAGTGTGGATTTATTAATAAAAATTAACAAATTGTGGTTACGCTATCGCCACAACAACGAAGTGGTATTCCTGTCTTTTTTTATCTTTGTTGAGACTGTGATCAACATAACACTTACAAATCGTCTTACGAGAGACAATTAAGGTACTCGTGACGTTATAAAAAAAAGTAGTAAAAAAAACAAATACATGAATGCAGAATGAAAAGCAACAATATTATAGAAAACAAGTTGGACTGGGACACCTGAATATGTGAAAACTGCGACCAGTGAAATTTGCGGCCAACCTAAAATCTACGACCAATGCCTGTTACGGTTACCTTTGTGCCACGGCCTACCTGTGACCTAAAGGCCTCTTTAGACGACCCGGCCTGGTTTCACTAAATCATGGCCTGCATGTTTTTACGTGAACAAATAGAACGGAAGTTAGTTAGCGACATCCTTTTACATTACACGGCCGCAACTTTTAATTGTTAACGATGTTTACAAATTAATATACCTCATTACAGATAATAATGTTGATTTGTCAATAAGATAGGTTATGACGCTTTTCAGTTTATTTACGTTTGCAGAATTCACAATATAAAATAGTCAGGCTGCCGGGCAAAAGCTGCCCAAAGTGCCCAGTGACGCCATGGGTATGTTCGTTCGCTGAAAATGCTCGGCGCGCCACCGCCAAGATTTTAGGAGGCGGCGCCCACTACTACACCCATGGAGGAAGGAATAATATGGAGACGACGCAAGAGACCTTTACCACGCATGGGAGTGAAGCAGGCCGGCGGAGGAGTGGGGGGGCATGGGCCGGAGTGGTGGGGGCTTGACCGCTTCCCAACAAACACGGGGAATATGTACAAACACCTCAAGTGGACTCTAGGATAAACGTGACGCCGCAATCTGGTGATGGATTATTATGTAACTCGATGAGACAAATAAAAAATGAAGAATAAAATTTTTTGATATCCTGCTTAGTTTTCGAGATATTCTGTCTCAAATGTGAAATGGTTTTGTTTGAAATTCAGAAGAAAAAATTATTCAAAGTCAAATTTTATGATGAATTTTTATTTAAAAGGACGAGACAAATAAAAAATAAAGAGTAAAATTTTTCGATATTTCACCTAGTTCTCGAGATATACTGTCTCAAAAGTGAGGTGTCTTGAGTTGAAATGCAGAAGAAAAATTTCGCAAAAGTCAAATTTAATGATGGATTCTTATGTAACACGACGAAAAAACTCGATAATAAGGAATAAATGTTTTCGATATCTTGCTTAGTTTGGGGGATATTACAACATCCAAATTGAGGGGTTTAGGTTTGGATGCAGGCTGGACCAAAAATTAATTCTGTCAAAGCCACAATGATTACATGGTTGACATGCAGAATGGATATTTCAGTTTTATTACTACCACTTGTGGTTAGTCTGAAATGTGTCCTAGACAAGAAAAAAAGTAAGAGGACCCACTCTAGGGATGAGCAACCCAGACATTTTGTAGGCTGGTACCAGAAATAAAATGTTTATTCAGTCACCTTAATGAACATTCTCTTGATCAAGATGTGTTGTCTAATTTCACAGCCCTACTAATTAGGACAATTGTAAAAAAATTATCTCTCAGTTAGATTTAGATACGGGGGGGGGGGGGGGGGGGGGAAGAATGCTGTACAAAAAAAGAGACTAAATTAGAAACACATTCCCCAAATTGATTTTGTTCAAAGGCCAATAACTTCTTTATTTATGAAGCCCATTTTTATTTCTGCATGAACCTGTTTCGACATAAATAGATGAGAAAGATTTCAAAATCGGTAAAAATAGGTATAGACGTATTTACAAACAGAAACAAGTCTTATATGAAGCTTTAAAAATAACCTAAGTCAATGGGCTGAAATAGCTATTTAAAAAATTAATAAAACTCACAGCTTCTCACATAACAGTTAATTTCATCATCCATTGTCAGTATATTCAGCAACGTGACGAAAGAAATCGTAATAGTAAATTCACTGAATCGCGAAGTAAAACACGCCCCTTTAAATCTCATTTTAAACACTCGTTAAAAAATAATGCTAGTCTATTATGTGCAAAATAGCAAGTTTGCTGATTTTCTATACTACACCAAGAAAAATTTGAGAACAAAGTCATCCCATTGAGAGCTATGAGTAAATATTTATAGACGTGCTGCAAAGTTTGCGGTGTCTACCGCTCACTTTCAACAACGATAATTACAATTCAACTTACTTATGAAATGATATTCCAGGTTCTTTCCTGTCTGGCCTATTTGTGCAACCGTACGCAACACAACCTGGCATTTTTAAACACTTATGCACAATACTAAATGAAATAATCACTGCATCTACCACAATGTGAACACCTTAATTGTTGGGAAGCGCCATATGGTCGCTGCCGGTGCTGCCACCATGCGGGAGAGTTTAGTGCTTGCTTCACCGATTTAACGTCACTTCTCCTCCATATAATTCCTTCCTCCATGACTACTAACCGAACATACGAGCAGCGCTGCCAGTACAGCCAACTTATAATATACCGCTGTCTCTTTGAAATTATACAGAATGAAACCCAATTATAGTACAAAGGGGTCATCCATTGATTGCATACGTGAGTGAAAGTGCTGGGAGCAAAAAAAGTCCACGAAAAGTAAACAACGTATACATTGATAAATTTTGAATAACAAAAAGGAAATAGATATGCAGGAAGGGTTGCCAACTCAATGAAACAAAGGGCAAACACTTTCAAAAAGGTGCTGGAATGTACTTTACTTTTAAGTGCTCATTTTTGTATCCAATTATACAAGGCAATCTGTTATACAAACAGGATACAAGAGGTAACCAAATTATAGAAGTTTTGTATCCAATTATACAATCTGGCAGCCCTGCATACCAGTGGTGGCGTGGCGCACAGTTCAAACAAACGAAAAGACGTCAACAACCTATGTAACGGACTAAAGTTAACGGAAGCTCCAATTTAACGGAAGTTAAGAAGACCGTTAATGATTTTTTAGGTTAACTTAAAAGTTAAATTTTCGCAATTTTTTTAACTTCGTTAATTAACGATTAACGGATTAACTGTTTTGTGCCCAGCTGTGGGTTTAACCAAATCACTCCAGCCGAATGCCGGGATGCTTCCTTCAAAAATACCATGGCCGAATTCCTTCCCGTTCCTTGCCCCAATCCCATCCCGCCTCTAATGACCTCGCTGTCGAAGAGGCCTAAAGCCCCCCCCCCCACCAAAAAAAATACAATGGAACCCATAGTCCATTTATCTGAAATATCTTGCATATATCCCACCAACTGAGATTCCCATAAATATCCTTGCCTGAACCCATGTTGTCTACTTGGAAACTACTTACATTCCTCACATACATTTCTGATGTGGTTGCATATCAATCTTTCCATTCATTACCTACCACTGAAGTCAAACTGATTGGCCTGTAATTTTCGACTCTATTCCTCAACCCTCCTTTATGTACCGGTACTACTATTTCACTTTTCCAGTCTTGTTAATATAAGGTGGGGAAAGAATTGCTTACTGAAGACTTGAAATGTAAAGATAGATAGATAGATAGATAGATATGTTCACTTTGATCCCATGTGAGAATAATCTCGGGGATGTGGAACAGTACATAAACTTATTAGTAATGTCAATATTACTATATAATATTATATATTGACAAGAAGTTAGTTACGACCCATTAGTATAACCAATATTTCCTGTAATCTACAAATACAATCCCGAGTTAGTTAATACTTATTATGTGGAACAGTGTATAAACTTGTTACCAGAATCTAACAACCAGTTATTTTCTTACCAACCAGTTACCACAACTCATAAGCAATCAATTACTTAAAAACCTGTTAGTATCATAATTTTTTACAGCAGTTTTTGAGTGCATGCTATCCCATGTTAGTTATTATATATGAGTGAAATTTTGTAAACAGTGTAATTACTTCATTTGTCAAAAGTTTCAACAGAAAGAAAAACCGTATATCATTTTAGTAATTGTGGACAACTTTGTCACCTTCCCCTTCCATACACCATATATAATATTTTATCAGTCATTCTTAGTTACCAAATTCCAAGAAGAAAATTCTTTCACAGAGTAAAATGGATTCTGAAGCAGAAACTCTTTCAGTTTGGACTTAAAGTAGTTGGGTTTTTGTAGATAACATTTAATTTCTGTTGGTAAGACATTGAATAAGGAAGCTCCTGTAAATGTTAACCCTTTCTGTACAATTGACAGTGATTTGTAATCCTTGTGGATATTATATTTATTCCTAGTATTATGGCTATGTATGTCAGCATTAAGATTGAAGTGTTCAGGATTTTCCACTACAAATGATAGTACAGAGTATACATACTGTGCTGGCTTTGTTAGTACACCCAGCTTTTTAAATAGATTTCTGCACGACGTCTGTGGGCTTGCTCCACAAATAGTTCTTATAGCACGTTTTTGCAATTTAAATACCCTCTGTGCTTGTGACGAGTTTCCCCAGAATGAGATGCCATAAGTGAGCAGGGAATGAAAATATGCAAAATATACTAACTTTCTGGTTTCTATATTAGCTATTCTAGATATTACCCTAAGTGAAAATGTTGCAGAATTCAGTTTTTTAAGAAGTTGTTGAATATGCTGTTTCCAGTTCAATTTGTTATCTATACATACACCCAGGAACTTTGTGAAATTACTTTCATTGATTGCTTTTCCTTCTGATATCACATTATAGCTGTCATTTGTTTTATTTTTTGTAACAAACTGAAGTAACTGTGTCTTTTCTACATTAAGTATTAGTTTGTTGGCATTAAACTACCTGTTAATTTTCTTTATAGCATCATTTGCTGTGTTTTCGAGGTTTTGATCTTGGAATTACTTTTGATAACAAACTTAACTGGGCAGGACACATAGGACAGGTGGTAGGAAAAGGTTTCAAAGTTCTGCACTTGTTGTACGTATCAAATACTGGAGTTGGAGAGGGTGCAAAGAAGGGTTGCTAGATTTGTTTCTGGAAATTATCGCAGAATGCAATCAGTGACGGATATGATAAAGGTGCTGGAATGGGATTCATTGCAAGACAGGAGGAGGATGAGGAGGGTCATGGGAGTGTACAGGGCATATACTGGCGATGAGGCATGGAAAGATATTGCAATAGGTATGAAAAGTAGTGCATGGAAGGGAAAAGATGACCATGACCACAAGCTGGCACTCGATTTCAGGCACAAGGGTGTGGGAAGATTCTCTTTTTTAGGTAAGGGTGTCAGGGATTGGAATGAGTTACCAAGAGAAATGATGAATAATTTACCGAAAAGTTTGAAGGAATTTAAAGATAAAATTTGTAGAGGGTAGATGTAGGTAGGTGCACGATAGGGGGAAGATGGGTGTGTAGGGAAATTGCCGCCGGAGCCTGTGCTCCATTGCAATTAAATTAAATTAAATTGTGGTAGGCAGCAAGAATCCAGACTCAATTTAAATAATATTTCAAGATAAGATACAATGTCACATCCGGCTATCTTTAAGATATCTGTAGTAATATAATCTTCACCAGCCCCCTTATGTTTTTTTCAGCTTGCGTATTTCCTTCATGATTTCTTCAGGATGAATTTCAAATTTTTTAGTATCTTCATTTCTAATCGAATTGTTAAGCTCGTTCTCCGAATTAGACCTTCACGTTTGTGATTCATTGTCCCTAATACTCTCACTAAACCAGTTACTTAAAATCTCTACCTTTTTCAAATCCTCAGTAACTACTTTTCCATCCTTATCTATAAGCGTCTCTACACCCTCCCTTCCCCTGTTTCCTGATATAGCCATAGAGATTTTTAGAAGCATCCGTCAGTGGTCCTCCTGCACTGACATTACTCTTCATAAACCCATCTTTAGCCACTTTCTTTGCTGTTGTTGACCATATACAATGTTTGAAAACATTTCAAATTGGTTTGTAATTAAATTAGCAACACTAACTGTGTTGCAGAACAATTATTTACCTATCATTCTTTTGAAACAGTTACAGACTTTCAAAGAATCCATTTACTATGGATAAACTAAAGATAAAAATTATCCCAGTATCTGGTTGCCTTTTTATCATATATAAATATCCAATACTCTTGCTTAAAGTAATGAGTGAACTCTATTTTTGCTTACCACTTCTTACTTTTTTGCCAATATCAATCCAGGCTACATCGCCAATATGTGCCTTGTACGCAACAAGCTCTCTCTTCACACGCCTGTGGCGGATACAGGATTTTGTTTTGGGGGGGGGGGGCTAGGATTTGGTTTGGGGGGAGGCTTGACTCGGGGAAGGAGGGTTTCACCGACAGAAATCTCATTATTCTGCCGCCCTTATTAAAACTGAAGAGCAAAAAAAAAAAAGGTTCAAATACATGTAGTTAGGGGTGATCTTGGTGCTTTTGGGGGGGGGGTCTTCAACCCCCTAGCCCCCCCCTAATAACCTGGCTCTTCAATGCATTATCTTCATTCCATGTTTACCAACCCAACTAGATATCCTGTCCAGATCACCCTGCATCTGTTTATAGACCTGTACCATTTTGATCCTTTTGTACCCGGCTTGTTGCATTTATTTTTTACAATTTCATATCATAATCTTTCACTTCTGCCCAATATTTATCTGATGCAATTATATCATTCTCTTCTGAAAATATTATGTTATTATTAAGAGGCAACACATTATCTCAACAAGCAAATTAAAAAAAAAGTAATAAAATCACCAACTTTCAACAGAACATTGCGAATGCTCAACGTAAAACTTCTGTTGTGTACTTCATTCAAGCATACTGCCACATGAGCTCAGGTGCCGCATAGAATCGGCGTTGTATGGGGAGTATCAGTTTGTTTCTCTGTGCTCTATTCTGCTCTGTTCTGCTTGAATCTTCAAAAATTCATTTACAACACTGAATATGTTTTACACTCTTGCAAAGCAATAAGGCTGGGTGGCTGAAAATCATCATAGATTAGAATCATAGATTCATCCTTTAATGTATCATTATGCCATATGTAAACAATCTAACTTCTGATAGTAAACATTTATCACAGTTATTCATTAGAATAATGAATAGCAATGGTCCAAATACGCTACCCTGTGGCTCCCCCATTTTTACTTCCACTTTATTCATACTGCATTTCATACCCTAACGTTCTGTTTTCTTTTAAAAATTCTTCTACCCAGGAAATCACTTTCCCATCCATTCCAATAGTGTTTACATTATTTACAATAATTTTATGGCTCACTTTGTCAAAAGCCTGTGAAAAATGTAGCACTGCACTATCAATTTCGCATCCTACGTCCATCTCACTTTAGCTCTACAAAATGGCCAGGCGACAATGGACGTATTCATGGCTTCATGGCCTGAGGGCCCCTAAGTCGGTGATCGGGCCACCCATCAGCCGGCGCCAACGGGGCCCGGTTACTTTTGACCCGCTTACCCCCCCCCCCCCCACGCCGGCCCTGCCAGTGAGATTAGCAAGACTATCCTTCCCTAAAACCATTTTGCCTACTTGAAAACAACTTAAGCTTCTCACATTTATTTCTAATGTCATTATATATCAGCTAATTAATTTACATACCACTGATGCCAAATTGATTAGCCAATAACTTCCGACTTTATTTCTCACGTAAGAACGGAGACTTTCCCGGTGTATGCTTGAAATGAAGTCTTCACGGGTGTACCGCCGGATAGTGTTTTGAAAACACGATATTTCGACGACTAGCTCCGTCGTCTTCATCAGGTGTCGAGACATCTGCACAGGTCGGCTACGGCTATTGGCATCTCCTGCCACTCCGTCCTGCTGTTTCATTTGTCGATGTGGCGAGTTGTGAAGAAGGAGTCGCCTCGCTGTCTAAAACGGCTGTAGCTTGGCCCCCAGCTGTGCCAGGTGGGACACAGCTCTCACAAGCTGTTGCAGGACGGCTGCCTGGCCACCTGCGTGGCCGCCTGCGTGGCCGCCTGCGTCTTGCCGTGTACAGCGCTGTGGCGACGTGCGGCCGCTGCGACCTGCGGTTAGTTATGGTGCCATTCACTGCCATATATTCATTGGTAGCATACTACGGAGTTTTTGTCCTGCGACATTTACTGCAAGAGCAGTTAAGTCGTCATAGCTTCACGTATGGTGTATCTTTTTGGTTGACATTTATCTTGTTTTAAACCCTGGTGCTGTGGTATTGTCGCATGCTTGCTTTTCAGGGATTCAGGGATAACATAAAATCTTTATTTCATTTCATTCATAGCAGTCAAGACCAGCCCAGAGCTGTTTCACAGTTAGTAACATAGGACCGGATGCTCTGCCGAGTCTTATCAACCGCAGTCCTTGTGGTATCCGACACTTGCATCTTACCACTGCATGGTTATGCGTGGGAGCTGAACCGGTAGTCAAGGACATGGGAAGCTAGCGTCAGTTACCAACTTGCCACGTTAAGCCTTTCCCCTACCCTTAGGACCTCATTACTAGTAGCCAGTAAGAACACTTGCTCGTACTAAAATCCTAACTAGCCAATTGGGAGCTAGCTTACCCCCTCCATTAGCGCCGAGTGCTAACCATTATGGCGACGACACGAGTCCGCTAGTCGCCTCCACCTTCGACTCACAACAACATCGCTACACTGAGGTAATCCGCTGCTAGCTTACTATTCTATGCTGAGCTAATATTTCATGATTGCATTGAATCAGGAACTATCTCATGTAACTCCATCCTCCAACTTATTTAGAGATCGATTCCATACTAAGCCTATCGCCGTCATTATGCAACCATGTCGTAACTAGTACCAACCGTGCCATCATAACTATATTGCAATCAGTGTGTTTACGAAATAAAATCTTTATCTGAAGTGATTGTAATAATGTGCTTTTCTTCGCAACGTATTATTAATAAACAGACAATTGACTTATACGTTGTGTGTTTCCTTTCACAGAAGTAAGATATAACAATAGTTCTAGATAAATTATGTGTTCATCCAGATGTATGCCATAATGCTAACAGAAGAAAGTATAGATATTTACAGAGCTTGTTTACTAAATGCTAGCATCAAATAAGTATTTAGCCTAATTACTCGGCACTACATCTGTCGTAGTTATAAGTCTCCGCTCGGCTATCACACACGCGACAGTATGTCTTCTTTATCTTGATTATTCGTGATGTTGAGAGGTGTCTTCATGAGCGTTCGACAGCTACAATGTAGCTACCGAGGCTGTATCTTATTTTGACAGATGGTCGACGAGTTTCTTTAGGAGGACAATTAGTTTCTCGAGCTTGTCTTCCCCACAGTCGACGACTTGTTGGGCACAGGTGTGAGCGCAGCAGCAGGTGCCGAGTTCGCTACTTGAAGTCTTCGGTTTGTCATTGTTTTGTGCTGGGCGCTCCCCCTTGTTCTCCTTGCTTCTGAGGCGATCAGTATTCAAATTGTCATGGTTTTGTGTCGGGTGCTCCTCCTTCTTCTTCTTACTTCTGAGGTGATCAGTGTTACTGGCCGCGGTCTGGGGTCGAGTGGACAATGGAGAAGCGCTGTCGTGCTGAAAACTCGTTGCAAACTGCGTAGGTAGCTCACTTCAAGGATGTGTTAGCTTCTTGCGACGTTCCTGCATCCTCGGTAAGAAGCAGCGTGTTTAGCCCCGCAGTTACAGCAGATGGCTTCCTCACGACTCTGCTTACATCCTCCACAGCGCACACACCTTGCGACCGCGCGGTGAATGCCAGTCGAGTCCTGGGCGTCGGGCGAGGCCGCCAGGGCGCGGTGGCCTCTGCGAGCGCTCCCGGTTTTGGGTAGCACGGTCATCCGTGACGCGGTGGTGGGGAGGGCAATGCGCGCGAAGCCTCCCGTCTGGCGCTAGAGCAGCTGCTATGTTCTCCGCAGCGGGCTGCGTATCGAGCCCCTGTGTCTTGACTGCCGCTTTGCAAAAGTAGCGCCTAGCTTTGCAACCCGCGTACGCGCTGAAATGTGCAAGCCTGCAATTTGCACATGTAGGGGTTGCGTCTCGTGGGTGGCTGCATTGTTGTGCTGATCCCCACAACGGACACAGCTTTCAGCTGCACTGCAGTCCTTGGCTTTGTGCGAAAACCGTTGACAGCTGTAACACTGTTACAGTGCAGCTAGAGGGCGTTTCTTCTGCTCGACCCGAACTTCGTGGCCAAGCAGCGTCTTCACTTGCAGGACTGGCGTGGCTGGAGGGTCTGCCGTGAAGACGACGAGGGGCAGACGCTATTCAGTGCCCAGCTTCAGCATGGGGTCGACGTCCCTCACTGCCACGCTGAGGTTCACAAAGCCCTTAGTGACCTCTTCCGGTGTGGAAGTTTCCAGCAGCCCACGGATTACCAGGAAACATGGTTTGCCCGCTTGCTACATGGCAAATCGTATGCCTCTGTTCTCTAGTAGTTGGGTGACAGCGTCGTAGTTAGAGGGGAATGTACAGTCGACGAAAAGCCTGTCTGTGGCAGGCTAGGTGAAGATTGCCAGGGCGGTTTACTCCCAAATCTTGAGTGACAGCTCGCCGATGTTGCCTGAAGCGTAGACAATCACTTGTTGCACCGGTCCGTCGACGGTAGGCAGATCTTCGTCGCGGCAGTTGACAGAGTTGCCAGCACTACCGTCGTCGGACGCCACGGTGCTGCCATCAGCCATTGCTGCTGTGCTTGCTGCCTGATTTCTTCAAAGTAGTTGGCTTCATTAAAACCCTCGGAGAAGATTAGAGGGCACCGTATGCGGGCGTCTCTGAGCTGGCGTCTGTAATCAACGCATCGGCATCCGACAGTGTCAGTATGAACTCTTGAAATTATGTTGTAGGTATTCGCCATTTGTACTTTGCTTGGCCGTACAGAACAATGACGAATATCTTCCATCAAGCGTTGTCTGGCCCAAGGCGAGCTTCCCACCGTTGAAGTGGGAAAACATCGTATGCATTCACATACTCACTGCCTAAAATTTCGAGACAATCTCGATAGCAGTAGTGAAAGACATCTTAACACTCGGAGTGTTGGCAGCACACACTCGAATGGAGAGACAGCCCAGGTGCCGCACCTCCTTATATAGGCCAACGGCTCTCTTCGACGCCCGTGCCCGGCGGCTAGCAGTGAGTGGGCGGAGCTACAGTTGTTCGTTGTAAGCCGAGGAAGTTAATATTTGGCCATTTGTGGTGGTTGCTGAACATGCATGCCACGCTTAGAGTTGCCAAGGCTGGTTTCCATGCCTCGCTAAGATATAGCCCACTATCTCTGTTGTAGGTATTTAATTCCAAGCCGTGCTAATTCTCGCACCGCATGGAATTAAGTGTTTTTACCGACCACCTGCTAAAATTCGGTATACCTCCGCTCAGTTAAGGACGATATTGGCCGCAGAGTTCCTGGAATTTACAGCATCCCGTGCGAGAATGAAACGTGGTACATCGGTCAAACCATCCGCACTAAAAAAAACAGGCGTGAAGAACACAAACGCTATTTTCGCCTGGGACAGTATAGCAAGTCAGCGATCGCCGAGCATGTGAACAACCATGGCCACAGGGTTGACTTCAACAAAGTTACGATATTGGCCAGGACCTCATCCTTTTGGGATTCCATAGTCAAAGAAGCGATTGAAATTCGATTGGCTGATACCTGCAATGGAGATAGTTGGGTATATGTCTTAACGAGGCATGGAAACCATCCTTGGCAACTCTTCGCAGAGAGAGCATGGCACACATGTTCAGCAGCCGCCACAAATGGCCCAATATTAACTTCCTCGGCCCGCAACGAACAACTGTAGCCCCGCCCCCTCACTGCCAGCCACCGGGCGCGGGGGTTGGAGAGAGCCATTGGCCTATATAAGGAGGTTCGGCACCTGGGCTGTCTCAGTGTCAGACGACCTGTGCTGTTGTCTCGACACCTTATGAAGACAACGCAGCTAGTCTTCGAAATATCGTGTTTTCAAAACACTATCCGACGGTACACCCGTGAAGACTTTATCTGTTTTTCACCCTTCCTTTATGTAACGGCACAACTATAGCATTTTCCAATCCTGTGAAAAGCAGCAAGAATCAAAGCTCAAATTAAATAATATTTCAAGATAAGGTACAATGTCACATGGGGCTATCTTTAAAACATCTGTAGTAATATTATTTACTCCAGCCCCTTTATGTTTTGTCAGCTTTCTTAGTTCTTTCATGATATCTTCAGGATGAATTCGAATTTTTTTGGTCTGTTCATTTCTAATTGTGTTTTTAAGCTACGAGTTAGCCCTCCTATATCAGATTCATTGTCCCAAATGATCTTAATAAACTAGTTACTTAAAATCTCTGCCTTTTTCATATCTTCAGTAACTTCTTCTCTATCCTTTTCTCTTCCCATCAGTTTTCTAATATAGACGTAGAAATTTCTAGATGCATCAATCAATGGTCCCCCAGCAATGTCAATACTTTTCATACACCTATATTTAGAAGCCTTCTTAGCCATTAAAAAGTCCTTGTTTAGTTGTTTTAAATATTCCCTACTACCCTGCTTTCTCTTAATTCTGTTATGTTCTCTTTAATCTCCTGACCTCCCTGTTATAGTACACAGGTTCTCTACTTCTCTTTATTTTGTGTTTTGGAATAATTATTAATTCTCCCTTTCTTATAATCTCCTTGAACTCTTCCCACCTTGATTTTACTGTACTTGTGCCTCCCTTCCATTTGCTGAAACTTTTCCTGAAATACCCCTTCAAAATTGAAGTCTTTGCCTTTTTATAATTGTACCTATTTGTCCCTTCAATTTTGGCTGCTGGTTCTATGATTCCTCTAATATCCAACACAACTTCTTCATGAACAACAGTGAACTGTGGTAGTTTTAGTTAACTTGTGTGAAACCTCTTCCACCAATTGCTCCTCTATCTCTGCGGTACACTCTGTAACCATTGGGAAAAACTTCACTATCTTGTACCCCTTCTTTTTACCAAAACTGTAGCCCTATTATTACTTGTAATTCGTGAACCTCTGTTACGTTTGCAAATTAGATTACTTTGTTCATTATACTTCTACAGCTCACTAGCAACATCCTGATAGCTTTATATTTTCAGCACTTCCACCACAGACAATTCAGCAACTTCATTTATTTCTTGAACATCTCTGATTTTTGCATCATGGATCTACAATCACAATCACTTTGATCATGTATTCCCGTCCCTTCACCGGCAGTTCATTACGAAATAAAGGCACACCCCCTTAACCCATCAATACTGGAAATGCGCTCCCTTATTGCTTTAGATAAAAACTTTGAAAGTACCCCCAAGCTCTATCTATTTAATTGTAGGTCAATAGGATGAGCTTCGGCATGCTGAGCCTCCGCATGCTGATCCTCTACAGGCTGAGACTCCTCTATCATATCTGTTGCTGAATGTGTTGTGCAGTAATTTCCACAAACAATTTAGTTGCACCACTTTGTCTACCCTCTAATTCATGTATTCAATATCCAACATGTGGGTCATATATTAACCCTCAATATTCAAGGGATCCTCTTATCTTGAGACTGTTACAATTTTCATTCACTATCCTGGCACATTCCCTCATCAACTTTCCGATAATTGAAATATTTAGAAACTTCTCCCCCACTATATAACCAAGGTATTCCGCACAATAGTGTTTACTATAAAATATTATATCACGATATTAACACACAATGTGCTTAAAATGCAATTTATTCAAATCTTATAACTGTAAAAAAAATGAATATTTTAATCTATGTACCTAATAACTAGGTGATGCATATCTCATGTTGTGGAGTGCCTGAACAACTGACGTTCAATCCCTGACGAAGCTGAGGAGTAAAGGTCAAAATATTATAATGGTTTTGAGAAGAAATGTGGTAAGACTTATTCGTGAACTTTCGAGAGAATTGATCCAATCAAGCGCCAAGTTGCTGATTCCGTATGCCTGTCGATCTGTACCCTATCTAGCGCCAGTAACTTGACACTATTTAAAGACACGACGTCATCTTCCCGCTCTCTCTCGCTGACTAGATGGATAGACGTGACACGATGTAGCACGGTAATAGTTGTGATTCAATCTGCTGCCGCAAGGCAGATAGGAGTAATTTGTTTCTAGACTTCTCGTCGTAGTAGCAGTAGCTTTATTCTGATGAATACCTATAATTTCCAGGATTATCATGCGTTCCTAAACTCATATTTAAACTTATGGCTTAAATCCCCTTACCTCCATACTTTATAATGTTCTCATTGGGTTCTAATTACTTAAGTGCATAGTCTATTAGTTTATCATTGATTCTAAGTCATGCTATATTGTTTATTGCAATTTTGGAAAACATGTGAGCCTACTGCTCGTATTATTCCAAATCCCATCATAACTTATTCGGATGTGCGCATGAATGTATGTTAGCGTCAAATGAATAAATACTCATTGAATCTACTCAGTTGGTGTTCTCAATTCATTTAATAGTTGTTAGTGTAAGATGTACTAATATTTCAGGTGTAAATATATATGTTGGAGTAATATATCCCCAAGATCAGACACACTCTATGAGAGTAACAATTGCTATCAATGACTAAAAATTAATGCAGTTTGGTAATTCTGCTTAATTTACAACATCCCAGTGTCAGACCGACTAATTTAATTTAACTTAATTCTATTGAGGAAACAATCTGTAAACTCAGTAGTTAAATTTAATATTATCATAAAATGTAAACAAATGCGTCATCAAAAATAACGGTCATACCTGTTAGAGAATTTGGCATAGAAGCTGAATGTACGGAATGGTTTCCCAGGCAGATACAGCCTGCTATTCAAAGAGTACCTTTTGAACCATTTTGACTCACTTTTTAGGAATCAAATATTGCCATCTACAAAATAGTTTATTATTGCTGGTCTATATAAACTATGAAAGCAAAACATCTGGCAACAGCGGCACAATAAACTGGTAGAGTTCCATTATTTGCTGTATATCATATTGCTGAACATCGTGGTGGCCCCTCAGGACATCATATGAATAGCAGAAAATCGTTAAAGGAAAGGTTATTGGATTGCACGGCAGATTATTTCACTGTTAGATAAAACAACTGCAGTGAGAATTTGTCAATCCCATTTATTTCTAATATTAAAAAAATGAATCACAAATTTATTCCAATAACACAATCATAAATATCAGTTATAGTGTGGGAATAATCACAAATAGCGAAACAAATTTGCACATAAGTATAATGGAATGCAATAACGTCTTAAATAAACTGATATGTTTGAAATATCCCAACATTACAATTAAAGTGAAAACTAAACATAACAAGAGTCAGTGAGGAGAGAAGAAAATAATATATAGTTAATAGACAACCATGATTCATTCAGACAATCAAATATATATGTGAGAAAGCTATAATACCTATCAGAAATATCACCTTATTGAAAACACAAATACTGAAGATGCAATCAAATATCAACTTATTGAATCTACCCCACAAGTAGTTAGAACTGTCATCTTCTTTATACAATAATAACTAAAAAAGGTATTCTATGACTAACATCATAAACCCAAATATATAAATATATATATATAATACAAAACTGAAAAAATATTGTAAGACAATCACTGATAGTGATTCTATAAATCATCAACCATTGTGATATATATCAGATATAATGCACTGACACAATTTTATTACCATAAATTACACCAATTACATAATATTAACAATAACAAGACCAACTATTAGTTACAGTATTTGTGGTTAGATTTATACCCAATAATAATAAAGTTTGGCAACAGAAAATACTTAAAGCTACAATAATAAAAATTAATCAATAAGAATTAACAGGATTAGATAATTTTACTAACAAAATGGTAATATTTTAATAGTTAAACCCATATGCATAGAACATAGTAAAAAGATAAGCCATAGAAATGAGAAAGCAAAAGTTTATTAAACTTTCATCAACTATATGATTTCTTTCTATAATTATTACCAGCAAACATGGAAAAGTAAATACAGTAAGGATAATGTAAATTTTTAGATCTTCCTGACTATTAAAACTATTTTTACAGGCTCTACTTAGAAACGGAAGTATTCACTGGTGTTTTTTTTTTAAGGAAACCAGAATAGTAACGAATATTAAAGTAATACAAGACTCAACAGCATGGTTTTTTAATGGTTACCAAAAATACAATATATGTTTCTTGCATTTAAAATGGTGTTTACCTGGGAGCTCAGCTGATGTTTTTTTAAATCTTTTTTCACTACTTTATACCTTGTTGGAGTACACATCACTACAGGCAGGATAGAACTGAGTACAAGAAACAGGAAGGAATTAGGCCAAGGCCATTTTGAAGGAAGATCCAAGCATTTGCATGGAGAGATTTGGGGAAACAGTAGAAATCCCATAACTGGTTGAACAGATGGGGATTCGAAAAAGGTTTCCTCTAGAATATGAGACCACTCACCCACCACGGTCTATTTTTTTTTATGGAAACAAAATACAAAAAATACTTTCTACAAAACTTGAAGACCTATGGGACTACGATAAATGAGTCATTCTATGTTTTTTAAGATGTGCAGTCCGAGCAAATGATTTTCCACAATCTTCACAAGAAAACGGGCGCTCACCCGAATGAGTCATCTGATGCCTTTTAAGGTGTTCTGACTGTGTAAAACATTTGCCACAAGATTCACAAGGAAAGGGGCGGTCACCAAAATGAATAATCTTATGCCTTTTTAGATACCAAGGATGTCTAAAGGATTTTTCACAAATATCACATGAAAATGGAAGTTCACCTAAATGAATACTCTGATGTGTCTTAAGAGACGATGAGGCAACAAAACATTTACCACAAATTTTACAAGTGAATGGCCGTTCATTCAAATGAATTTTCAAGTGACTTCTTAGAAACACAGCTCTACTAAAACATTTCCCACAAACTTGACAAGAAAATGGGCGCTCGAGTGAATGAACGCTCTGATGGTTTTTTAAGAGTCCCAGACGTCACAAAATGCATGCCACAAATTTTACATGAAAACTGGTGTGCTTCAGAAAAAAATCTTTTCTGCTTTTCATGATTTAATGATGTCTCAAGTAATTCGCGCATAGTTGCCTGCTGATGTGGTTGACATCTGTTGTAGCATAGTTTGAATCTATGCCTATTACAGCAACTGTAGCTAGTCAGTGTTTCCTCGCTTCTATTGTCACTTTGAACTTCAGCAGAATAATGGTGCTGCTGGCAAATTTGAATGTTGCCTTTACTTTTAAAGCTGCCCCTAGAAATAGAAATCTGTTGTATTAATACACAATTACGAGTTAATATATTATACTTGTTTGGTAAATAAAGCTCTTGAATATAATTATAATTATGTCATTTTTATACTACTGTTTGGTGTTACAAGAAGTAGTTCACCATATTTGAAAGAACTATATTCTGGTGCACAAAAAACTAAATCGACCAATATTCTTTATTTTAAAGTAAAATACATTACTGAATTCTATAAAAATTTGATTAAAAAAACACAAAACAGGTATATGATAAGGAAAATAATACAAAACTATACAGCGTTATCAAAAGTAGACAGTAAAAAATGAAGTTATATATAAATTGAACTCGGGTGACTAGCCGAGTTAAAGAAGTGTTATATAATTACACAATATTTCGGCGACAGCGTATGATATCGTGGAAATATTGAGTAATTATAATCTGGCGACAGTGAAAGAGATCGCCGAAATATTGTGTAATTATAACAATTCTTTAACTCGGCTTGTCACCCGAGAACAATTTATGTATATATTCAACACCGAGAAAAATTGCGATCTTAAGTAAAAAATGATAATATTAATTTGGAACAATAAAGTAACAAATATGTATTTTACTGAATAAGAATTGTGATAAAGTGATATGATATAAGCATAAACAACAAAAATGAAGTTAATATGGGCTAAGACAATTTTAAAATAGTTAGTTACAACTAGAAAAAACATTGGCTAATGAAGAATAAGTTCTAGAAACGTGTTATATAGACACAGATAACAGTGAGATCATAGTTAGAAACAAAAATTTTAACGAAAATCTTTGGCCCAGTTTGTTGAGGAGGAATTTGGATGCAAAGGAAACCAAAAGAACTATATCAGCATTCGGAAAAAAAAATTCAGACACATACTGGGAAAGGGGAATTAAATTCTATGGCCATATTATCAGAATGAATGATAACAGACTAACTAAAAGTATTCTCAACCTGGCCATTTCAATGAAAGTCAAAAACAGTTACGTTCCTAATTGAAATCAAAAAGGATCTCCAGGAAATTGGAATCACAGATGATATCATACAGGACAAATGCTGATTTAGTAGCATGCTGAATAACCACCAATTTGTCAACAAACAGTATATTAGAAAATAGAGCAAGTGGATGGAAGAATAGAGGAAAGAGCTCAAGGGAAAGTTTAAGAAATTTTTGGAGAAAAAGAAAATACTTCTGCTAAATAAGTTAATTCGAGTTCCTTGTTTGGGCATATAATGATGGAAGAATAATAATTTTGGATATGTATTGAATTAGCGTCATTCCACAGCCCATCATCTGATCTTACTTCAGCAATGTACTGGTTGTATAATTTTTTATTGACTATGCAAAAGCAGTTGACTGTGTTAAATAGCATAAACAATAGTTGTATAATATATTACAGAAGAGATCAATCTTCTGAGAGGTTATTGACGGCTATGTATATTGCCTTCAACTTGTAGTCTGAAGTTAGTAAAGGTATACTGGAAAATGGCCAAACCACATCTGCTATGTGGACGACATTGCGAGCTTATAGTAAAACTTAGTATCTCTTGTGTTTATTCCATAAATCTTTAACAAATTCATCAAAGAATGTAGTGGCATGGTTTATTTTTATTTTTTTTAAATATTGAGTATATCAATAAGAAAAGGTAAACAATGCTGTAATGATAAGCCTTATGCCTATCATACAAATGTTTAAGTTTTTTTTCTTAGAGCTTTACGCCTCATCGATGGCTAAGGTCATTAGAGGCGAGATGGGACTGGGGACAAGGAACACGAAGGAATTTGGCCAGGGCCTTTTTGAAGGAAGCATCCCTGCATTCGCCTGGAGTAATTTGGGAAAACCATGGAAAACCCAAATCTGGAAGCCCGGACTGGGATTCGAACCGGCGTCCTCCCGAATGTGAGGTCAGAATGTTAATCATTCACCCACCACGCTCGGTGTTGAACAGTTAGTATCGGCCACTACGTGTGTGCAAAAGTCTGTTTGCCTTGTCGCATAACGGAACAATTCTTGGACATCGCTCCCCAGGGATACAGTTCCCGGACCCAGTGGATTATACCTGCTTTCACAATAGGAGAGCGACCTGTCTCTCTTTGTCAACACACAATTGGGCTGAGGACGAATGTCTTCCAAGCCGGGTGCTCAGCAACTCCAACCCTTTAAGCAGAAAAGCACGCTTGGCTTAACATATCAATCTGTACATTTATGGCAGACACCAAGCCGCAGTATTTACGAACAGTAAAGAATTTAGACGGAATCACAAGAGGTCATCGCGACAATCACGATAAAAATTCCCTGGCAATCCCGTGAGTGTCTGGGAGAGAGAAAATGTTTCCTCTAATCAGCAATTGGTAAAAATTTGTTATTATTTTGATTGTAAAATTCTGTCCAAATATGGATGGCGATTGGACGACAGAAGAGAAGACGGGAAGGGGATTTATCGACACTGGAGCTGTGTCAGCAGAAATCGAGGACTTAAATCTCGAGCATTGTCTTGGACGGTCGAGTTTCCATGCTAGCAGCTTACAGTAATAAGCGATCAGACTTTGAGTTTAAAGAGTGGATATGAGAATTACTGTCATTTTAACTCTCACTTCAAACTCTTAACCAATGTATTTTCACATGGTGCTGTATGGGTGAGGACGATTGATGACCTAGCGACTTGGAGGTCTGCACATTATTTCACGGTAAAAACATTTCCTCAAACTTCAACGACGAGTGTTTGCACATGAATATTTTTCTCGAAGAGACCACCCAAATGACGCCATGAGTGGATAGCTCCAGCCGATAAGAGTTTTATTACCAGACTAGAAATAACAAGGTGCGCATACATTTGTATTGATAATACATCAGATTGAGTTGAATATTGAACTGAGTACAAATCAACTTTGCCTTTAGTAGTGTAATACCACAATGTAAACCTTCTTTGTGTTTCAATCTTTAACTACTGTGTTTGGTCGTCCTTAAAAGTAATTGTCTTCAAATGATAAAGCTGGGAACACCTTATAAAGTATCGATGAAATTCTTTTCTAGATTAACCATTTCATGGCAACACAATACCCCAGCTTATTTATTCCAAAGAGGCATGCTGCTTTTACTCAATAAAGAAGTAATAAAAAATAAAACCTTCGCATTTCAAATGAAAACTGGACGTTTGTTATTTCGACACATTTAAAAACCTAATAAAGATTAGCTCCTCAGCAAAATGCAATTCTCGGGCACTTCCAGAATACCAAATCCGTCAGAAATCGAACAATCATTTTTCTCAGGCAGTGTACTTGGATCAGAATTGTTTAATATCTACACCAGCGATCCACCAATAAACAACCATCATTAACCCACCATCTACATTGATCACCTTCCTCCAACTGCTCAACACAAAACGATTAAAGGTGTTGAGAATAGAATTATGACAGCTTTAACGTTTCTTTTAACTTACTACAAGCAGAATGATTCTAAAACAAACCCGACAAAACCGGAAGTTTGCACATGTCATCTGAGTATTAAACATGCTATTCCTAAGCTAAAAGTAACATGCTATGGAATGACTTCGCAATGCACAGAGATAACGAAAAATACCACAGAGTGACTCTAGACAGAGAAATCATTTCAAAGAACTTCAGTATTAATGACAGTATGATAATATGTTCAGGATATATCATTTCAAGGAAGGTGACCACAAGAAACATGAAAGTTAAAATAAGTATTCCAGGCACTTCTGCTGTAGTACTATATTACCTTGCTGCAAAGTTGGCTTGTCTTGTGTGGCATGGATCAGGCGACAGTTCCACAGAATACGCAGACGCCTCACACGATGACTTAGTCAGTACCGGAATAGTCACGAAGCAGGAGTTAGCAAGTGCTACGGGCCCTCGCCTTCTGGGGGCCCCGCGCTTTCTAGGGAGCCCCACCGCGTCTAGGATTCTCGCAAGCCTCTGCGTCAGGCCACATGGGATTTCTTTTTTTTTTTTTTACAATTGCTATGAGACCCGTGTTATTTTATTCCGGTCCTGTATATATTTGCCTGTGAGACATATGGAGATATTGGCAGGCAGAATGGAAACAGGTGCCCAACTTTATCCACAACACCAAAGCCGCCGAAAATGAAATCCTAATCGAGATTCTTATGAACCCCAACACTGTTAAATGGGACACGAAACTACAAAACATGAAAGGAATTTTCGCCTGGAAGATTAGAATGCGACAATTATACCAACAGGGACAAACTGAAAGTAGGTCTTCCATCTTGGTCTGCACAACCACGGTTCAACTGTAAGGCACTGAACAAACTTCGAGTCGACAAGGCTACCGTATTTAACACCGAATTCAAAAATTCATTCACGCGAGAAAACATGGAAAACATCCCCACTTTACCACATCATGTGGAATTAGAGATGGATCCGATAGAAATTGATAGCGTAGGAATTGTAAAGCAATTAAAACTCCTGAAGTGGGGTAAAGCGCCGGGTCCCGATGGTATACCGGTAAGAGTATTTTCTGAATACGCGGAGGATATTGAACCATTTCTGTCAGATATATTCCGTAAATCACTAGAAGAGAGAAAAGTACCTTCTAGCTGGAAAATAGCCCAGGTAATACCCGTTTTTAAGAAAGGAGAACGGGGTGATCCTAGGAATTATCAACCCATATCTCTAACATCTGTTTGCAGCAGAATTCTGGAACCTGTCATATGCTTGAACATAATAAAGTTTCTAGATGAGAACGAGTTAACACCATGTCAACACGGATTTCGGAAGAAGAGATCGTGTGAAACACAATTGGCCCTATTTTCCCACGACATAATGAAAGTTATAGATGCAGGTTCGCAAGTTGATGCAGTTTTTTTGGATTTTCAGAAAGCTTTTGATTCTGTGCCACACAACCGACTTTTAGCGAAGATTCGAGCTTACGGTATTTCGGCTCAGATTTGCGAGTGGATATGTCATTTTCTAACAGGTCGATCACAGTATATCGTTGTTGACGGGGAAGCCTCTTCTAAGATAAATGTTACTTCGGGCGTTCCTCAAGGAAGTGTAATAGGTCCACTTCTTTTCTTAATATTTATAAACGATCTAGGTGACAACGTCAAATGCTGGTTGCGATTGTTTGCCGACGATGCGGTTATCTATAGGGAAATAAGGTGCTCCGACGATTGCTTAGAAATTCAGCGTGATTTGGATGCTATTTTCGATTGGTGCCGTAAATGGCAGCTTACACTAAATTGCAAAAAGTGCAAGGCAATGCGGATAAGTAACAAGAAGAATCAGTTTGTTCACAAGTACAAAATAAACAATTCAGCTGTTGACACGGTTGATTCCGTGAAGTATCTGGGGGTGATAGTACAAAGCAACATGAAATGGGACATGCACATAACTTCCGTCGTAGGCAAGGCAAATTCTAAATTACGATTCATAGGTCGTATTTTGAGGAATTGTAATGCTCAAACAAAGGAGATAGCGTATAAAACACTAGTGCGTCCGCATCTGGATTACTGGTGTGGGGTTTGGTACCCGTATCGCAAGGTTCTGATTGACTCAGTTGAGAGGGTGCAAGGGAGCGCCGCTAGATTCGTGACTTGTTGTTACTGCCCTTATGAAAGCGTCACAGAACTGATACATAGATTGGGCTGGGATAGTTTGGAAGACAGACGACGTAGCTTGCGTTCGAATTTATTGGAGAATATGCGAAAAAATTTAAATTTCGAGTGCAATGAAATACTTCTTCCACCAACCTATTTAGGTCGCAATGACCGGAGGGATAAGATTAGAGAAATAAGATGCCGTACTGATACTTATATGTATTCCTTCTTTCCTCGCACTATTCGGGATTGGAATGGGCGGGTTTAGGATTGGTGCTTAGTACCCTCTGCCACCCACAATTTTTGTGATTTGCAGAGTATGAATGTAGATGTAGATGTAGAAGTAGACATTGGCTGCTGCACAGCATTTTACTTCATGAAAATAGATAGAACAAGATACTATGTAGGCTTATAGCAAGAACCAAACCATAGTACATTAGTCATCATACTTACAATTTCGACTCAATGTATCCTGATATGACCTTATGCCAGCAATAAAGCCAAGGTACATCAGAAAAAATAAACATAAACCTACTATTCCAAGTTGTCATTGACGAAAAAATGATGAGAAACCATAAAAAAATGTAGTAATAAAAATATCACCTTTGTTTTAGGACCAGAAATTTTAATTCCGGACTCAAAGTGTATAAAGTTTTTGAAAATCACACTGATAGTTGCATACTGTTGACCTTCCTTGGTATACTCATTATTGAAAGGATTATGTTATAATCCAGATAGTTAAATAGGATTATTGCACCTAAAAAGACCACACTGATCTTCCAAAACGGCAGTAAAACCTAAAATGAACAAGCGATTCTCATAGTCTTTCAGCATTTGTAATCCAGCTTCAAAGCTTATTTTTCCTTAGAAGACAAAGGAACCTACTCTCCCAGAATGTTAACTGCAACAGTATAAGAAATGTGTTTCCCTTACTCAGTTTCCACAAAGTCTTACTAAAATTTAGGAGTAGAACTATCACAATGGAGAGTACATATCAATAAACAAGATGGCTGCTAAATGAAGAAAATTAACAGACATGCCTTATTAGTAATTTATCCTACACCTACTTTCGCCTAAGGTGTTAAATGGATTTACAATAAAAATTATTCAGCAACCCCTTCATAACTTATTCAAATACCAAACTACCTGATTAAAAATTTTATCACTCTCTTATATCTTAAATTGAATATTAATACAAAGTCATAGTTTTTTATTGTTTTTCATACACTACACCTCCCATGTTACCAGTTATCATTACCTACCTAAATGCCATCTTGTGTTTCATAAAAATCCAGAAGTTTTTTTGCCATCCAACTCCTTCACACTCATTCCCAATTCACCCATAATTTCTCCATACAAAACATACTACCTTCCTATGTATACCTGCTAGTTCTTACACTAAATAACAATAATGCTGCTGCATTATTATACATTCATAAGAAGTCACCTTCCAAGGTACATTACTTCCTAACTGGCAAATCACATTTTAATAAAAAATTAAAATTTAAGTCAAACAACTAAAAATTCACTTTGTTCTACAAGAAAAGAACTGATTTTAAAAATCAGGTTTTTATATAATAAATTGGGAAGACCAATGCAACTGAAAATCTCCATATCTATCCTTTAATTTTTAAGTCTCAGCTCAAAGATGAATTGAATTTTAATTTCTCTGAGCAATGAGTATTTTGTAATCCATAGTATATTTAAACCAGCATTATAACTTTAATCATTCACATAACTAAAAACAAACTTATAATCCCTTTTTCCACTTCGTAGTATTAGCTGATAAAACTTGTTTACTACTGCTGTAAAATGAAGCTATCCTGACATTAGAATCAAAAGATTCTGCCTTTGTATTTTTCTTACAGTGTTCTTCAGATCTGACAAAATTTGTAATATTTCATTTTAATTTCTATCCCTAACTTGCTCTGTCAATTGCAGACATACATAGCTCCCAATGTTATCTAATAGACCAAATTTTAATAGATTAAAATAATGATAATCAAAGACACAACTCCAGCTATAGTGCAAAATTACTTTACACAATTAATTTTTGTCACACAAACTTTAATCAATAGGCTATCTGACAATATTAAAAAAATATTGTAAACTGAACTCATTCTCATAGATTAAGGCTTTAGGAAACTAATTTTCTCAATTTTGAAAAGAAAAGTGGATTATTTTTAATAAAAAAGCGAAACAAAAATTATACTTTTCTTACCTCTGGTCACGTGACAGAAACCGCTCTAGGATTGGTGGTCGCTTGAGTGACGTCACACGTCTGTAAATGCTGTGGCTGGGAATGGAGCATTTCCTATTATCCAAGTTTTCAACTATTTTTGTTGTTTGTTGCTGGTCATTTCTTGTTAGTAATTAAATTTCTTTTTTAATACAATATCGTGATCAATATGTAAAAGCCTACAGCGGAAAAATATCGAAAATAGACGCATTATTTCCCATAAATAATAGAAAAAAAACCCTGACTTTTATTCTGCTGAGCTTAAAAATGTAACAGCTTCAATTTGAGACTCATTTATATTTAAATTGAAAGTTAGATATCAATTGTTTTGCGTTAGCAATTCATACTTCGAAAAATTCTGTACGCGAAATTCATGCAGTCCTGCTGAAAATAAAGAAAAATTGTATGGGTGTCGCAAATATGTGCAAACAAATGAAGGTATTTCTTGTAGCTAATAAGCAGCTCTTTCAAATAAATGTAGTAAGAGATCGGTAAAATGCAGTATAATGAACTAAAGCTTAACATGAAATTAGCTCAATAGTTTTTTTTAATTAAAAATAATCTCGCTCTGTTTTAATGATGCTATTGTATCAGGGAAAAATCAAGTGTAAATTTACCTTGAGGCTCGCCAAAAGCAATAGCAACACACAAATCACTACTAACACGCAGAAACACAGCGTAATCATCGACCAAGCTCAATGGAATGGCGCAGCCGACTGGAGCACTTGATCAGTGGTTTTTTTTCTATTGTTAGGCGTGAATTCATGGAAAATAAACTTTTGTTCCGAGTAATATGGTTTATCTACTTTGAATATAAATAACTATTTTGCCTGCGTAGACTATTATCAAAACAGACTTTTGTCATTCTAGATTTCGAAAATCTCACACTATGTGGCGTCCTCTTGGATGCGAGGCCAGAGCGTTAACAGCTCACTCACCACACTTGGAACAATTGGATGTTGTGGGCCAATTTTTCTTATTTGTGGATTAAAGATTATTAAAAAATGATTTTTTTTGTCAATAAAACTGAATTTGTTTGTTTATTCATTTACCTACCTCGTTTCACTTCATCTCACACAAAGAAACTGTGAAGTGTTTACTATTAACATAGAGAGAAGCAATTAAGAAGTAGTGTCCGGATACCTGTGTGATTGAAGAGTGCTAATAGAATTCAGAACATCCTACGTTCGAACCTTGGTTGGGATAATATTTTTTGTGTCTATTTTTTTCTGTTTTTGTATGCTGTTTTTTGCACTACCATGTTTTTATTCTAAGAATTCATAATAGTTGCTAAGCGTCATGCAAGTGTTTGAAACAAATTGCTAACATACATGAAAACTTTTAATTTTTAAACTTACCAGAGACAGAATATCATGCAAAAAATACAGGTGTACAGCGGTAAACAATGGAATTTAATTTAGAAGTGACATCACTTGTAGAAATTTCATGCTAATCTTGCAACAGTTCCGGAACGCTTTGTGTCCTTTTCGTTGGAATTTTTACGTGACGATACAAATACGTCTATTAGGCACTATTTACTTTTAATTTGCAAGTCATTTTCATTTCATTTTTTAAAAACCTGTTTTTCGTTGTGCAAGTGATGTTCAATTCCATTTTTGAAATCTTCTTTGGTTGTTTCAAATGGTTTTAATTTGCTTGTTACCCAAGAAGTTGTGAAGCCTTCAGAAAAAAAGAAAAATTAAATTGATATTTTGGTGGATTTTTGGGAAAAAATGATAATGCGATGCAACCAACAGCAAGTAGTATCCAAAGAAAATGACAAAAAAAAACAAATTGAACATATTCCGAAGCGAGGATCGAATCTTAGGACCCTAATCCTAATAATTCTCGCTTTAAACAACGTATTAAATTTAACTCTACGAAATTGCAGTGATGAGCTTCACAGAAAATCGTGACTTTGTCGCAATATCAAATTGAAGTTGCTACATTTTTAAGCTCCACAGAATAAAACTCAGTGCTTGTTTCTATAGCTAGTCTCACAAATAAGGCGTCTTCTTTCAATATTCTTCCGCTCTAGGCTTTTACAAATTGTTTTATATTCAAAACGAACTTTCATTAATAATAAGAAATAACCAGCAACAAACAATAGAAAATAGTTGAAAACTTGGGTAGTAGGAAATGCTCTATTTGCAGCGTTTAGAGACTGTGACGTCATGACTGTCGTTGCACGCGCCAGGCAGCAAATGAGCGTTTTGGCGGGCTTTTAAATTCTTTAAATTTTAACTTTGAATTTTACGCAGAATAATGCACTTTTATCAAAAAATCTCTTCACTCGGTAAATAAGGTGTACCAATAAACAATTTAAAATCATTTTCAAGAAGTAGTCAAATACCCTATTCCAAAGCATCAATTCAAAATAGAATGGTGTCATCTTACCTTTTTTGTGAAATTCTTATGAAGTATTTATGAAGATGGAATTTAGCCATACCATCAAATACTTCAGAACAATACATGCAAATATATAACGGAGCTGAAACAGGCAAGATGTGGGTGAACACATGTTTTGTTAGATGAAACTTAGATGAAAAAGTAACTGAACAGAATGAACAAGCAAGTTTAATTGACAATGGTTCTTGATATGTAATCTTCTTGCTAGTTGAAAATTTATGGGCACACAATTTTGCCTCATTGAAGAAAACCGCTCCACAGCATTGGCAGAGGTGCAATGGTGTATTTATGTATAGTTCATGACTAAAAACATGTTTTATCAGAGAGTCCCTTAATGTGAAATTTTGAAGACATGTGGTGCATATATAATGTGATGGACTGGCCAGCGACATAGTGTTAACACTAGTTTAATTAGGTGCACAGATACTGTTCACATCAGACAAGATGAAAGGGCAATCATAACTCGCATCTCCTCCACCATACCAATATCACTTTACATAAACCACAGAACAAGCTGTTTCATTGAAGTCCAAATTTTGATCTGAAAAACAAATACAAATAAACGAAAGTCTTAATTAATTTGTAGTAATAGATATACAGGGTATTACAAAAAGGTACGGCCAAACTTTCAGGAAACATTCCTCACACACAAACAAAATATGTTATGTGGACATGTGTCCGGAAACGCTTACTTTCCATGTTAGATCTCATTTTATTACTTCTCTTCAAATCACATTAAACATGGAATGGAAACATACAGCAACAGAACGTACCAGCGTGACTTCAAACACTTTGTTACAGGAAATGTTCAAAATGTCCTCCGTTAGCGAGGATACATGCATCCACCCTCCGTCGCATGGAATCCCTGATGCGCTGATGCAGCCCTGGAGAATGGCGTATTGTATCACAGCCGTCCACAATACGAGCACGAAGAGTCTCTACATTTGGTACCGGGGTTGCGTAGACAAGGGCTTTCAAATGCCCCCATAAATGGAAGTCAAGAGGGTTGAGGTCAGAAAAGCATACTAACATACTAACGAAACTAAAATGAGCTCTGACATGGAAAGTAAGCGTTTCCAGACACATGTCCACATAACATATTTTCTTTGTTTGTGTGTGAGGAATGTTTCCTGAAAGTTTGGCCGTACCTTTCTGTAACACCCTGTATAAAGAATTAAATAGAGATATTCTAATATAGCACGTGAAAAAATGATAAAAAAACAAAACTTCTGTGATCAGTATGGAAACTAATACTTATCATTTATTCAAAGAAATGTACCTGGTAATAATAATTAAAGAACTTCAATATATGACGTATATGAGAAAACATTTGCTAGATATTATTGAGACAAAAGTTTTTAGTAATACCACTGTGCTGCACATCTAGAGAACTAACGGTCAAATCTGCAGAGCTCTCTTTCTGAAGCAATGTGAGCAATCATTCTGTCAAATTAATACTAGTGTCTGTATAGAGGAGTAATGGTACATTAAAGAATATACAAATATTCATAGTTCACAATTACATCACCTGTCTAAAACAATTATATGTTCCATGCATATGAGCCAACATTTAAAGAATCATTTACTAAATGCTTGTCAGAAAGCACCTAATATTGTACAAGCAAAAACTTTAGGTAATTATGTTCAGTAGTGCTTTCTAATTTGGGTAGTTTCCATCTTATCTGCTATATGTACTCTAACAGCTTCATCTTTGATAAAAATTTTTTCTCTATTACAACATAGCCCAGCACCTAGCATCTAATCTCGGCCCTTATTTCTGTTATTTTACATGCATGCATTTATATGTTATACATTTAACATATCCATTTTATAAACAATTAATTCAAAATAGTTTGATTTAAGTTCCTATATCTGTATTACTTCTACTGTTACTAAACAGAGTGAGTACCACTCTCACTACTACTACTACTACTGCTGCTATTGTTCCTAATATTACTGCTAATATTACTGATAGGCTACTACTAATACCACCATTACTACTAATAATACTATTACCAGCACCACTTGGTGACCAGACAGGTATTACAAAAAATCTGGAATTTAGTTAGAAATAATATTTATAAATTCAGAAACATCATCCAAAATTTTATTGTGAAATAATAATGTTAATATTTTAAATCAATAAATAAAATCTGATTTTTAGTCCATTATTCACGGCAAATGAAACACCAACCCAGTGCCTGTCGTCATACAATAGGAAACAGATGTGATGATGAGCTGTGTTTACTTGTATTTTTTAAATCTGTTTCTACGTTTATACATGAATTATAGCTTTACGGGCTATACTGGAGTATAACAGCCGAAAGCTTATATAAATTATCCAATAAACAACGCGGCATAGCCCGTAAAGCAATAATTCATGTACAAAGACAGCCGCGGAAGTCTTAAGAATCATGTTTCTATGTCTGTTTGAGTTTTTGTCACAGAACTGTTATAATACTGAGTTGTAAGGGACATGCTAACGATCTTCCAAGTAGATGTGATTTGAAAATTGTTTAACTCATTTACTAATGCCGACTTTCGAAATCTCCTGAAAGTGGATATACTAATGGTTGGAAAATTCCTTGCCACTAATTCAGATTTTTGTCAGGAAACATACAAGCAGTTTTTTCATCTCGAAAATCTTGGGAACTAGAGTCACGAGTTGAGATGGATCTGTTGGAAGATTTAGTGATCTGATGTATCCTGTCAATTGCCGAAGGTTGTAGGAACGTTATGTTTCTACCACCACGATGGATGACTCTAGTCAAATGTCGGAGGGCAAGTGTAAGGGTGTGCACTTCTTCAATACTGCTTAACAGAAGTGTATCTTCAAAATCGGCGTACAATACCGCTGGATCCGCAGTAAAGGGATACGGTTTGCTTATCATAAGTTCGGGTTTTTATTTGGCTGGTGCGCATACTTGGTTTGCGGGGATAATATTAATTTTCTTTGGAATATCCGAGCCCGTTGCCTCTAACAAAACGCTGGCAATAATATAAATCAGAGGTGGAGGAAATTTCGTCCACTTGCACGTCTATTAACCGCTGTCGATCTGTTTCCATGCCGACCCTTACCATCCCTCTGCATTTCCATCGCCTTCTTCTTCCTAAAAGTTTCGGCTCTTGCAGCATTTCTTCGTCTACAAGATGGGGGTTTGCCTCTCTTCTTTCGATTTTTCATTCCCATTTTTCAATAGCCATTTTGACAGCTATGTATATCAGATCTGCTATATTCGCCATCTTTTCTTGATCCATCCTGCAACTCAATTGTAGCCTAGCCATAATCTATTTTGTTGAGTGGGCGTTACAGTAGCAGTTGTTATGTAGGACAATCCTTTACTTCGTTTTGCATGACTTGACTCTTTTCTGGCATGGGATACACGTTGGAGGCATCGACTTCTTATGATATTGATCACGCTTGTGACCGTTCTGACCACAATGACTACAGGTCTCTATGTCTATTTGGAAGTGTTTACTTATAGAGTGGAGACAACGCAAGGGAACTTCATCAAGAACTGAAATGAAGGTGGATACAGAGAAGTGGGGAAGAGAGGTCGCCATGTTGAATTTTTCAAGAAACAAGTGCACACAAACCTAATGGGAATTTTATCATAACTGTGACACCACAATTTGATGATGGATTATAATGTAACTGGATGATACAATTCAAAAATGAAGAATAAATTTTTTAGATATCCTGCTTGGTTCTTGAGATATACTGTATCAAAAATCCAAGTGTTTTGGGTTGAAATGTAGAAGAAAAATTTCCTCAATGTCAGATTTGATTATGGATTCTGTTTTAATACTGCAAAACAAATCGAAAGTAATGAATAAAAATGTTCGATATCTCGCTTAGCATTCGGAGTGGATCAAAAAATAGCTTAGCCCAAGTCACAATAAACTATACGCTGGACAACCGGAGTTGGTGTTTTTTTTTTTTTTACCACCCCTTGTGGTTGGGTTGAAACGAGGCCTAGACCAGAATAAAAACGTCACCAAAGGCGTAAGGATCTATATCTACAACAAAGTTTTGATGGTCAATAATTCTAGAAATAAGGGAAATATATATGTATATATATATATGTATATATATAAAAAAAAATTACTCTTGATTTTCAATTTGTCTCGTTCAGTTAGGTAACAATTAATCATTACATTGCATCGCTACAGTTATGATAGTGCTGTCCACCTCAGCACATAAAGTTCATCGCGAACTACATTTTGAGTATCAACATTGCCAACATCAGGTTTCCTAGTTCACGTGGCATTAATTATCACAATTAATTTCATTATATACGATTCAGTATGAACTGCAATTAAACTAACGTGCGCGCAATAATAAATGCACTGTATCGCGAAGTAAAATTGACATGAAACTTATCGCTTTATACTAATAGTAATAGTCAATTTCTGTAGACTTATTCGGAAGTTACTGTACTACTAGTAGATAGGCCAACATAAATTCTACAGCAGCATCTGTGAATTTATCTTGTTACCGCTCATCAAAAGTCAAAAGCTTAAATTAGACTTTCATCACTTGTTTAGAATAAGGCTAGCAAGATGCAAACGTAAAAAAATTAAGATATGCTGGTTGTTTACCCTATGACAGCAATTTTTTTTTAGAATAACGCCATCCCACTAAGGGCTATCAATTAACTTTTTTAATGGGCATTCTAACTATTTTAATCATATGCCCTACTCTTGCAGATTTCGTTTTAAACATTTCAATAACTGCAATTACAATGTTACTAACTTGTGAAATGATATTCGAAGTTGTTTCCTATCTGATATGTTTTTGGAACTGTATGAAACAAGCTGGCATTATAACAACTTTGAAATATTAGTGAATGAAATATTAAGAGCATCAAACACAATGCTAAAAGCCCGATGTTTTGGCAAAAGCAATATGGCCACCACACATGCGCAGTTAGCTCCAAAGTTTAAAGGAGGTACGTCGTTTCTTCTCTTTTTCTACTTCTTTGTGTTTATTCACATGTCTGAGGTCTCTGCTCTTGACACAAGTTGGTAACACGGTGTAATCTTTGCAATCGATTGCACTGAGTTCCACATACATTTTTCGTGGCTTTCGTAATAATTTGCTTCTGTAACGTGATGAATGGTTGGCCTTTCATGGTGTCCTGTCTTAAATTTATGGAAGAAACCACTTACGAACTCCGATAGTTTTGGTTCAAACTTTTCGTACTTTGTCTACAAAATAATTTATTTCAATACTTTTTAGTACATAATATTGTAATTACCAATGATCTCCTCTTTAGTTTCTGCATCGATAATTACTAAGTTATTGGTACTCCTTATTTTATTAATCTTGTATTTTGATGGTTTGATTATTTTCGTAATCTGTTCGACAATTATTTTTCGGTTTTCGCCACATTTTTAACTCGCGAAAAGAAAACTTGCTTTCGCGGATATGTTTTTTTTTTCTTGTTAAACTCGTTGCCTTGCTTGCCGCTGCATCATAGCTTGGCCGAGAAGTTGTGTTTCCATTTGACTTAAGTTCCTCAATTGTTTTGTTTAGCCTCTCTACATCTTTATTTGATTCTTAGTTTTTTTCCTTCTATAAAATAAACCGCAACCGCCTAAGTGGCAAGCTTATCTTTAGTTATGCGGAGTAGCGTTTCAAGCAGAATAACAACAGCAAAAAGAGCCTTCATGAAAAAGAGAAATCTTTTAGTTTCAAATATTGAGCCAGGGACTTAGAAGGAAGTTTTTAAAGATCTATATATGGAAGACAGTATTTAACTGTAGTGAAGCATGGACTTTAGGAATGCTAGAACGAAGGCAAATTGAAGCATTTGAAAGTGATGTTATAGAAAGATGCTGAAAAGTTTGTGGACAGATAAAGTACGAAGTTAACAAGTTTAGGAAATGATAGATGAGGAAAGAAGTTTGTGGAAGCGGCTTAAAGAATGGAGACACAGGATGGTAGGTCATATTCTGAGACATTTTGGATTAGACAACTATGTACAATTTTGCAGCGGCAATGCTGTAGAAAAAATCTACACGTCAAAGTAGTCGACTTTACTTTGACACGGCAAGAATCCCGAGGGGTTTTTCTAGAACATGCAGAATTGATTAATTTGTTAGTGCAGTAAACAGTCGGAGATAAGAAATGTAGAGAAAGGTAGGGATTTGAATATATGAAGCAGATAATTGAGGATTAGAGTGTAAGGGGTTGAGATGAAGAGGTTAACGCAATATAGGAAGGGAAGATGGATGATGGCATCAAACTGGCAGAAAATCTGGTTACAGTAAACAAAACAAAAAAATGTCCTGGGATATACAAGCGTGAACACCTCCGGGCCGCTACATTAAGTTAATTCGCTACGATTCTCTGACTTCTTCCTCTTATTTAAAAAAAGATACGGATATATCAGAGCATGGTTTCTAACACAGAACCTTTGCTTTACTTTGCTTTACTTTGTAAATTCTTTATTCATCTCTCGAGTTGTTATATAGGCGAGCACAAACCGCAGCAGCCAAACTTATTATAACCTAGTACCGACTACACCAACCACGAGTGTCTTGAAGTACCATAAATGTAGCAGGTATCCGGATTATTGCTCACCAGAATAATTCAGTTTTATAATACCAATAAACTAGTCTGAAACTTCAGCCTGTGTTTCAGTTGATTAGTGAGGGTCTGTATGTATTAGCGAGTGCCAACTTATTTATGGTGGCGGGTGTCTTAATGTATGAGATTTGATGTGCGTACTGTTCGTGGTGCTAGTCACGTTTTGAATCTGTATACGATAATGAGAGAAATATCAACCAAAGTAAACAGCTGTGTCCTTCAACATTATGACAATAATTGTTGCAGTATGTTTGTGAGATTGATCTTTTAACTGCATATACAGAAAGTAGGAAAGGCAATCAGTAATATTATGTCATGGCCTTCACAGAAGACATCGAAGTCCTTATCATTGAGCTTAAAAACTGCACAATCTCATCTTTATACAAACCACCCAGCAGTAAATTCACTGTCAAACGACCGATTAATTTCCAAAATCGATACCTGCAGATTGTTATCGGAGATTTTAATTCTCATTGTACTGCTTGGGGTTACGATTTCGACGACGAGAATGGCATTGCAGTCGGAGAATGGTCAGATGTAAATAAACTTACTATCGTAAATGATCCCTAACTGCCAGCATCTTTCAACAGTGGGAGAAGGAGACGGGGCTACAACCCTGATCTTATATTCGGCAGTAATCACATCAGCCAGCAATGTGTGAAGTCTGTCTGTAGCCCAATACCAAATACGCAGCTCAGGCCAATAATGTGTGAAGTGTTTGCGATAGTGAGACGCCAGAGAGGTGTAGCAAAAAAAGACCGCTGGATCAAAAAATTACAAGAGCTGGACCTGAAAAGAGATAGTCACAAGACACGGAAAATTCTAAAACACCTCAACAATGACCCATCGAAGATCACTGGACATTCCAATATAAATGCAAACCAAATTGCACATCAGCTACTCATAAACGGGAAGGAAACTCATAAAAATGGACCATCTAAAAAAACAAAGAAAAACGCACAGACACAGTCAGGAAGAGATTAACAACCTCACTGAGCCCTTTAGTATGTCAGAATTGGAAAAGGTTAATCATGAGTGCAAAACAGGAAAGTCGGCAGGCCTTGATGACATACGATCAGAAAAAATTAAGAACTTCGGATATAAAACCAAAGAATGGGTTCTACAGCTTTTTAACAAATGTATGAGCTCATATCAAATTCCGAAGGTGTGGTGGAGGACGAGAGTCATTGCGCTGCTGAAACCTGGAAAAGAAGGAAACAATCCTAAAGATTTTAGACCTATAGTGCTCTTGTGTCATCTCTACAAAATATTTGAACGATTAATTCTGAATCGTATCCAGCCTGTGGTTGATCCAAAACTTATTCCACAAGCTGGCTTTCGTCCCGGCAAAAGTTGTACTTGGCAACTGCTGAAACTAAAACAGTTTTTTGAGGACGGATTTGAGACCCATAAGGCCACGGACGTGGTCTTTGCGCACCTGTCAGCAGCATACGATACTGTTAACCACCTACTATTACTTGACAAGATCTACAATCTGAAAAAGGCCACCGGATTAAACAATCTCATCCTACTCTTCTTCAGAATCGTAGGTTTTTCATTGAATTTCAAGGACAGCGCAGTCGATGGAGGGTACAAAAGAATGGTCTACCTCAAGGTAAGTGTACTGGCCCCAATCCTTTTCAACATTTATACAAACGATCAGTCATTACATGCAGCTACCAGGAGCTTCGTGTACGCTGACGACCTAGCTCTAGCCTCAGAGAGCACCAAGCTTGAAGTTATAGAAAGAAATTTGTCTGCTGCTCTTGAAGGCTTGTCAAGCTATTATAGGGAAAATCACTTAAGACCTAACCCTTCAAAAACTGGTGTGCCATTCACCTAAAAAAACTGGAAAGCGTAAGTTAAAAGTATTGTGGCCAGGTATCGAACTGGAGACTTATAACACCACAAAATATCTGGGAGTGACATTCGACAGAACCCTCATATATAAGAAGCACTGCATGAATTGCAAAATGAATTTTTCTACAAGAAACAACTTACTGCACAAACTAGTTGGATCACATTGGGACAGTCAACCACAAACCATACGTACATTGGCAATGGCCCTTTGTTACTCTGTTGCAGAATATGCACGCCCAGTTTGGTACTCATCATCTCATATCAAACAGGTGGATGTAGCCCTCAATAACACCTGTAGGCTAGTGACAGGTTGCTTAAAGCCTACCCCTGTTGACAATCTTTACCAGCTTTCGGGCATTGAACCACCCAGTATCCGGATACAAATGGCTGCGAACAAGGAGAGGACCAAAGTAGAACGGGAAAGCGCTCATCCACTGCATGGCCATACACCACCAGCCCAGAGACTCAAATCCAGGAAAAGCTTTCTGAGAACATTACGGGAATTAAATGGGTCACCTGAAAAGGCAAGAGTGCAGTTGTGAAAAATGAAGGTTCCTAACATCTCGAGGCCACCGACAGTTGCAGAGCGCTTGCCACCTGGTCATGCAGAGGACTGGCGGTCCTTAAATGGATTGCGAACTGGAGTGGGCAGGTCCAAGGAAAACCTAGTGAGATGGGGTTATACTGATGCTACCGGTATTAAGTGCGAATGTGGTGAAGACCAAACTATGAATCATATGCTCGAGTGCCCTATGTGCCCATTATCCTGCAACACACAATGCAATTGAGGTTGCGAAGTACTGGTCTAAGTGTGTTTAAACGTTGTTGATTTGCACAATGTATTTAACTGGGTATTTTGATGTTTGTGATATGAGAATAATAAACCAGTTTATTTATTCGAAGAAGTGTTCACACTGCATGTATGTCATACTTGGTGCTGAATCCTTCCACAGGAGGTGTCATATAGACACATTATAACTTCAAACACGATGACTAGCTTCTTGTAGGATATCATGAACTTGTTACTGTGACCAGAGTCTTGGAGTCAATATGAAGCTTCACTACACATACAACCTCAGACACATCTTGTGGCATGTTGCTCACTCATGATGTATCTCACCTACAACATGACCAGATCCACATTTATCAGACTACCAACAAATAGATCGATGATTCTTGTTTGGCTGGGATACCTAACACTGGCGACAGATAGTTATTCAAGGGGGTAGTGCAGAAAAAAAAATAGCTAGCGGCCTTTGACTCTCAAAATTCTGACTCCCTGCTGGCAGATGACGCAAATCCCATTAAATTTTCCCAGTTTCCGGAGAGGATTAGATAAGCTCTGACATAAAAGATGTATAGATACCCATAACTTCATGTACAACTCATAGTTTCTACCAATGCTTCATGCCCACTGCAACCAAGAAACACTGCCAGTCTCATAATATGAGGAAAGGTTACTATGTCCGCTGCCAGTTTGAAAGGAATACTCAAGAAACACGCCAACATCAAACTGAAAACACAGGTACACAGCAATACAGAAACATTATTTCACAAGATTATAAACATAAAGTCATAGACACAACAGAGGCGTAGCTAGGGGGGGGGGGGCGGTGGGGGCGGTCCGCCCCGGGTGTCACCCGTTTGGGGGTGACACCCGCATTTCGAAAATAATAATCGAAATTAGTGTGATACAAAAAAAAATATTTTTAATAGACTTCTTTTATACTTTGGTGTCAAAACACGTCTACCTTTAATGTTCTGAATATTTCTTTTTAAGTTGATCTATCGCTTTTTCAAATACGATCCAATACAATAGAGTATAACAATATTATTGGCTACACCGTGCGCTTAAACAATAGAGCATCGCTCTTTTGCTCCAACAATCACAGGAACTCGTTGTGCTTGCCGTCCGTCACAGTTGTTTGGTTTGTTATGAGCGGCGGTGGATATAATGTAAGTTTTCTTGTATTAAGAGAGGAAGTTTTAAAAGTAAAGGATATATTATACTATATATCTAAAATTGTTAAAATCATGGTAACTAAGCAGTTAAATTGTAATTCCTCGAAATTTTTTTTTTTAAATGTTAGATTTCCTTCGAAAATGAAAAAAAAAAACAACCAAGCGTATGTTGGAATACGCGTAGTCTAGGCTTCAAAATTGTTTTGCTTTTTTAGAATTCTATTAGCTTTCTAGCTAAGATTCACGAGTGACTTTAAGTATTTTCTAGTAATTTTTGAATTTATCATCTGACAGATTCGAATTGAGTACATTTCGTGTTGTGCGATATACACTATGCGTACCTACCTTTTGTCGACAGTGCACCTATACTCGACATGAAATCGTATCATGTTCGAATTTATGCAAATAAATGATTCGGAAAACTGCATTAAACTAGCAATACTGTCAGGTTACAAGTCAATCCGGACGATTCCAAGTGTTATCGTCTGTCGGTAATCAGTTATTGTGGGGCATGTGTTTAAAACAGTCGGAACCGCGTATCTTGCTAGCGAAATCGTAACATTAGTAAGGGGAC